>JAUZSU010000588.1:0-14550 GCA_034780255.1 Parotocinclus maculicauda
GAGCAAGACCCATAATTGCTTGGATTGTAAGACCGTATTAGTTGTAAGTCGCTCTGGATAAGAGCGTCTGCTAAATGACATAAATGTAAATAATTAAATGTCCTTCTTGCAGCCATCCTTGACTCACAAGGAAACCAGCCAACTTACCATACAGAAGATTTTTAGAAAATATTTATCAAGTTTCATTACTCTGAATATGAAAATAATTTACTGGTACAAATTCCCAGTAGAAATGTTATCATTTTATTCATTAAATGCAAAAGTTAAAAAGTTTCACAGAGCGATATAACCATGATTCACCATGAAGATGTCAGATTCTGTGTAGCAGCCACAATATAAATGAAAGTTGTTTGATTACAAATTATGATGTTCTTTGCATTAAATACTGACTGTTAAGTTTAACACAACAGCTTAAAATACAGTAGAACCCCGATAAACAAAGAGCCAGCTGAAATAGTACCATCTTTAATTCAACCATCCATTCCATCATCGTGGGTGGAAAAGTAAAAGTGTGAAAACAGGAAGGGTGCAGAAAGAACCTCAGTGTGGTACTAAATTTTCTGCCAGGGAAATGTGTTCCCACATGCAGTCATGAATGCAATGATTTACGGAAATGTTCCCTTCCTGAAGTGAAGTGGGTTATACTGTAGCTACCATTAGAAATCAGTCACTGGTAATATGCCATCCATTTGTACCATTAATAAAAGTGAACTATCACTAATTCTCTCAGGACTGTATGATCTAAACATAATAGAGAGTCACATCATAGTACAGTATATTAAAAAGGCAAAAACAATTGGGAGGTCACTTGAACAGTATGTGTGTGTTCAGAGTGAAGACATTCAGGATTTAGCTGTTAAATAGTAGTTAGAGATTAGAATGACTTATAAACTGCAATACTAGTTCCAAACCTTGGATAGAAATACTGTATCTCACAGTATCTAAGTGAATATACCCCTCACATGTTTTAACTATTTAGGACACTTTGGTACAGTGTAAAGTAGTCAGTCTGTAGTTTGTATAACAGTGTAAATGTACTGTGTCCTGAAAATAACTCAACACACAGCCATTAATGTCTAAACCACTAGCAACAAAAGTGAGTACACCCCTAAGTGAACATGTGGCACAATTAGGCATTTTCCATCCCCGGTATCATGTGACTCGTTAGTGTTACAAGGTCTCAGGTGTGTAGATAGATTACACTGTATCGAAGTGTCATAGAGTGTTGTCTTAGGAAAAGATTTGTGAGGTGCTGTACAACCCCAAATCAGTTGGGACGTTATGGAAAATGCAGATGCATTGTTTTTGGTCCTGAGCACACAGACTGTCTTTCGACTTCACTGGGCTCAGAGGCGTCTAAGATGAATCACCACACAGTGGAAACGTGTAATGTGGCCAGAAGAATAAGTCTTTCAGATTTCATTTTTTAAAAGAAATGCAGGCTTTATGCTCTGGACCACTTAAGAAAAGACCATTCAGACTGTTATCAGGTCTGTCATGGTGACCTATGTCAGTGCCCTTGGCAAAAGTAATTGCGTAATTCCGTGATGGCATCATTTATGCAGAAAAATACACTGAGCAGTCGAAACAATATATGCTACCTTTATGCCGGCATCTTTTTTCAGGGATGTTGATGATTTTTTTAACACAACATTACAAATCCACATAAGGCACACATTAAAGTCATGGCTGCAGACGAAGAGGGTACTGGGTACTGGACTGACCTACCTACAGTCCTGACCTGTCCCCAATAGAGAATGTGTGGAGAACTTTAAAATGAAAATTGTGTCAACTACACCCCATACTGTTATACATATTAAGAGTAAATGCATGAAGAATGGGACAATATAACACCTGAAACATTAAGTTGCTTGGTATCTTTTGTGCCAAAATGTCTTTAAAGTGTGGTGAAAAGGTTAGAAATTGTTTGTTGCAGGCCTGAAATGCAAGAATCTTATATTAACAAATGAAATTAATTTGACCAGACAAAACATGAAATATCTCAGGTTTATCCTGTCTGAACTGAAATAAAGGTCAAAGGAAATGTAATAAACACTGTGTATTTAGTAAATTAATTTCAACTTCATACTATCTTAAACTTTCCATATTCATCCACATCTGTGTACTGTTGATGCCAAACAATTACATTTGTTTAAAAACAATCAAACAAATAATGGTCCCAACTTTTTCTGGTTTGGGGTTGTATATGCATATGTTTTATATTTTGTAAAAAAAAACAAAAAAAAAACAGCCCCTTTAAAATACTATGTATTTATTATGTAAATACTATATATGTTTAATATCTCCTAAATAAAGAAACGACAATACTGAAGTAATTATGCCACTTTTATTAACATATTAGAAGCCATTGTGACATAATAGATACAGACATGTCAGTTGCATTGGCAAAGATGATTAAAATGTAGATATGGACGCTTTAAAAAAAGTGATACATTTTTTATTCATTCACTTAGAAAGCAATGAAAAATAATAAAACATCAAGTCATACTGCTGATGCCTCAAAGAAAAGATCATGTTTTATTTAAAACTGTCGTTTCTGCTTTTGGTTCTTTAGATGTGGTCCTTAATAAAGGCAAATCATCCCATTTTACCCCTAGTTATCCTATTTAGCATTACAGGGGAGGGTCTGGAGAGGACACAAGTCCACCACAGGTGTTGTAAATACACCTAACTGTCAGATTGCAAGCTGTACTTGGAATTTCACATAAAGAATTGTTTATAGATATATATTGTTTATATAACCATCAAGATGGTTATCTGGAGTAAATGGTCTGTGCCAAATCCAATATGCTGATTGTTCACTTTTAATGACCCTAATGTAAGTAGCTGAGAGAGTTTTTTTTTTTACTTATCATCAAATAAAGAACCAGATGTTATTACTGAGTAGCCCAATAAAGCATGGGCTGATGGCTTAAGTATAACCGGGTGACTTGTGTCTGACACAGCTTTATCAGACCCAGAAGAGATATTTCTTAGGTTTAACCAGACAAAGGCAAGTTTTTGGTGACTGTGATGAGGCAAAGGTGTTGCCCATCACCACTGTATGAGTGTGTATGTGAAGGAATGCTTATTTGATAAAACTTACCTGTTGTCTCTTCAGAAGTAGGTTTAGTAAAGGGAGGCAGCACAGACTAAGCTCACCCATAAGGTGTGGCCGTAGGGCTCATGGGAGGGGGATTTTAGGGTTAACACCCAGCAAAAAGAATGTATGAGGGATGGATGTGAGCACTGAATGTGAAATGCTGCTTGTTTTATTCGTGTCATGAAGAAATTGGAAATGTTTTAATATTTGTTATTAGTTGCTTTGGTGAAAAAAAAAGGGGGAGGGGGTGATCTGAGGGAGTGAGAGCCAGGCTAAACCCTTTTGTAGGTACATACTGTTCAAAGTAGGGTGTTGACCTTTCCTCATTTCTTTCTATCCTTTGTATTTTATACTTGTATAATGTATGTTATTTAAATGTTGTTCACCTTTTGAACCTCTAGAGTCCCCTCATTAATGTTTTTTCACTTGAACACAAACTACCCGGGGGGATGTCTCCTTTATGGTTGGTCGGAAGCATCGTCACAAATCATTACAAATATCTGATAGATGTTCAAATAGTTAACATTGGCTCGTTTTAGTCTAGATAGATACATGTTTATACATATATATTTGGAATATATAAAAAACAATGTGATAAATCAGGTGTTTTTGGTGCTCATAGAATCTAAAAATAGTGATATTAAACAGAAGGACATAAAGAAGACACTGTGGTTTCATAAAATCAGCTAAGGTCTTTTATTAAATGCTTTTAAAAGCACTAATGTAAAATCAGCTATGTAGGTTTATTTCATTTCTGCTTTATTATTATTATTATTTATTTTATTTTTTTTTATTATTGTTGTTGTTGTTTTTGTTGTTATTGTTAATGTATGTATTTATTTTTGTCTGTTTATTGTTTTCTTTTCTTTCATCTTGTCCCTTAAGTTTCATTCATGTTAGATTCATGTTAATCACTCTTGCAGCCCCAGGCAGGAATGACCTACAAAGCATCCAGAAGAGTCAAATAACAGACAGGTCTAGTTGCAGTAGTAAAACAGTGCCTTTCTGCAGCACAATTCTGTACTGGGGCTCTGAGACTGACATGACACTGCTTATTGCTAGAAATTAAGACACGTGAACAAAAGATAAAAAGATAGAAAATATATAAAGACAAAATTAAAGTTGAAATGAAAAACAATTCAGTGTAACAACACATGATAGTAAAATTCAGTAAAAGATATTCTTTTCCTTCTTTTGAAGGAGTGAAAATTCTATATGTCTGACTACAAACGTATAATTAGTGATTGTTTTAGTAGTTTAGGTGTGGTAGTATATTAATTCAAATGTGATGTTATACTTGCAAAAAGAACTTTACTCTTCTGATTTTTCAAAATATATTTCTTTTTTAAGAGAGAGAGTCTCTTTCACCTCTCAATATCCTAATGCATATTTTTGCCACATCTCGTCATTTTTACTTATACAGTGCATATAGAAAATCATCCAAATCACTCATTGATCAACACTACATTACGTTACGTTACATTAGTGTAAGACTGAGTCTTTATGCTTTTGATGCAGTGGGCTGTAATGTTCATGGATACTTTTTGACTGAAATTCTAGCCCTGTTGCTTCTCACAAAATATGACTAAATAAGAATAATTAAGCAAGAACAAATTAAGCAAGGGCGATTACTCTCATTTCTGGTCGGCAAAACATATATAAATATCCTAACCAGCTGAATCTTTGTAGAATTAAAACAGGAGTGTAACCACTTGGGGTTGATCATGAAAATGTGTAAAATATTCTAAGTAAGTTTTTTTAGGCTGTAAGACAAAAAAAGGGATTTTTAAGACAGAAAAAGTGGTATGGTTTTCTATGAACACTGTATATGCTGAATCTTGTGCCATTTTACTGATCTTCAAATTGACAACAAAACTGTTATTTGTGATCTTTCACAAATATGTGACCATGTTTACCATAAATGCGCGCTCACACACACACACACACACACCTATCTAATCACTATCTCTATCCTGATCCTGTTCCACAAGCACTAGCTCAGAATCGTCCCCTGTCTCCAGCATCTCAGCATTCTCATCTATTTCTCCTCCATCCATCTCCATCTCTTCTTCCTCTCCATCATTCATTATTTCATTGTCTACCTCCTCTGCATCCCCACCCACTTCCACCATTTCAGTGCCCTGAATTTCTGTTTCACCCTCCCGTATTTTCTTCACATGGAAGGTAAATGGTGGCACTTTGTACACTGCCGTTTTGGACCTTGCATAAATGGTGTGATCAGGTGTGAAAGACTTCATCATTTTCTTCTGTGAGCTTTTTAGTTTCTCTTTTCGCTCTGGGTTTACAGCCATGCGAGTGCTGAGCTTCCCCATTTTTTTCTCTATGTTGGTACGTGTTTTTTCCAGGTTCTCCCGTGTCTTTTGCCTAGTCTTCTCCAAGTTCTCCTTGGTTTTTTGCTTGGTCTTTTCCAAATTTTCTTTGGTTTTCAAACGAGTTTTCTCCAGGTTCTCTTTGGTCTTCTGCTTGGTTTTCTCAATATTCTCCTTTGTCTTTTGTTTAGTTTTTTCCATCTTTTCCTTGGAAAACACTGTTTTAATGTTCTGAACACGCTGAAGGCTACTGCGTTTAATGCGTTCTGCCCGAGTCTCCTCAATGGTCTCTTCAATCTCTATGTCTTCTTCATCAGATGACAGGTCTATATGAGCCTTTTCTTCTCTGTCCTCTCCACCCTCTTCAATGGCTGATTTGAGCTCAAGCTCACCCTCACCTTCAGCTACTTGGGGAACTTTTAAGGATTTGGCCACTGTGGCTTTGGAGGGAAGTTTTACCTCATCCTATAGAAGCAGAGGCAAGGGAGAGGAGGGGGAAAAGGGGTGAAGAAGAGGAAAAGAGATGTTAGTACACAACCAAAGTATTGAACTGGTATAACCAAACACAAAGGTGCATAATTCTCATTTAACATTATAAAGCACCAAAATGTAGAATTCTGTACGAATTAATAAAACGTGGTTAAATAGCAAATAATAGATTTTTATTCCAGCCATAATAATAACTTCTGATTTATATGTGATGTCTTTCCAATAACACCAATGTTTGTTCAAGATGTTTTCTAAACATATGAGCAGTGAACGCAGCAAGTTCTTGTGATTTCTACATGTCTTTTCTGGTCCATTTAATTATTTTAATTTGGAACAAATTGTTAGTCAGAATACTTTTGCCAGCCTTTGTGGGTTATCACTAGGATGTGTAGATTCAGTTCACAACTCACTTTATGTACAATTAAATAGACACTAATTCCATACAAATAGTCATTATAAATGGTGAAATCACAGACTGACCTTAGATTATATAAACTGCCATATAATATTTGTGTATTTACATACCCATCAGAGAACACACAAACCCTCAAACATACAGTACATGGACAATGGGGGCAGTGTTAATATTGTAGAGAGGCTCTGTGTGTTTTATTTTCATTTTTTCCATTCTTTGCTTGCCATTCCCTTCACATCTCAGGCTCACCCTGACTTTCTCTGTACTGTCATTTTTTTGCATTCCATTCACGGACGCCCCTGGTTTCTGTATAAAGCACTGAGCTTTGACCTGAAGAATGCATTTTTACATTGTCTTGTAGAGTAAAAACATTGTTTGCAGTCTAATATAAGAGGATATGATCTAAACTGATGTGTATCTTGGATGGACAATGCAGACGTGAGCTGCCCTGACCTTAAAAAATTATTGTATAACCTACTTTATACAAGTAGAAAGAGATGACCCTAACCCTTAAATAAGTCCTAGAAGTACATAAAACATTTAAACGAATGAGTCAAAATGTTATACTTTGATATTTATGTATTTAGGATTTAGCTCACTCTTCTATACAGAACAGTTTCAGCTCTTTGATGATGGTGGGTTTCCTCACATAAACTGCTTCACAGCATTTAGATTTAATTAAGGTCAGGACTTTGGCCATTACAAACACTTTGGAATTTTAGACTTTAGAATTTGCTGGTATGGTTAATTGTTTTATAAACGATGACAAGTTGCCCCAGCCCGGATTTAGCAAAACATCTCCAAATCATGATACTACTACCATGTTTCAGAGATAGGATAAGGTTCTTATGATGGAATGCAGTGTTTTTCGTTTTGTTACATTGTCCAGACGTGACACTATATATTCTGGAAAATCAGCATCATATTTAAAAAACAACATACAATATCTACCTCAGCGGTCTGGGAAACATGACCAGCGCTAAAAAGACCGGCTTACAGGGAAAATTCCATAACTTCCAGATGGTTAGTCTGTGCCTGTTACAGGATGTCAGGAAATCACTTCTTCCAGCCAAAAGACAAAGTCCCACCCTTCTCATTAATGTTTCATTGTCCTGCTTCTCAGGCGGGAAGTAAACACAATTGGTCCTGAGAATTCTTTAGTGTTTATAGGTCAGAAGGGTGGGGACACAGTCGACCAGGAAAAGTCATTAAAATAAAGTCATTAAAATTGTATCCCCATCCATTGCTGAGAATTTGGATACAATGGCAGAAGTGACGTTCTTATAAAACATGTTTCCATTATACAACTTAATTAGTGTTGATAAGTGAATTTCAACTAGTGGGCTGTGAAAATTACAACTCACAGCTATTATTGTTGTTATAACAAAGATTATAAATCTTTCTGGCAGAATGCATGGTGGATAATAACTAAGCACATTGGATAGCGGGAGTTTGTTTGTTCATGGTGATGCCACAGAGTGCACCAGACTCATCTCTGTTCTGGCTCCTAAGTGGTGAAATGAACTTCACCTAAATGTTCGAACAGTTGAGTCTCTGGCTATCTTCAAACGCCGTTTAAATAACACCCTACCCACACACACACAAACACACCCTTCCCTTTCTCGCTCTCTCTCTTTAAAAAACAAAAACAAAACACAGCCTTTATAGTTTCATAAGTGTATTTTTGTTAAGATTCCTGATTATTAAGAATAGCTACATGTTACTGATGTCTTAAAGCACTTTTGTAAGTTGCTCTGGATAAGGGCGTCTGCTAAATACTGTAAATGTGATTTAAATCTGTTCCTTCTTGTGTGGGCACTGTGTTCCAAATGTGGTAAAAAGTATATATGTAATATAAAGAGCAGAGTGTGTTTATGAATAATTATTGCCAATGCCCTGTATAGAAACCAGAGATAAAATGACAATGTATAATTATGTTAGAGCTGTCGGGTATACATTTTTCCCAGTCTGCCACTCTTTCTCACTGTGCATTGCCAGTGTATGCAGAGATCAGCTGACTTAAGTCCACCAGTCAGCAGAACCATCCTTTTATTTATCTCATGCTTTCCTTTATTTGTTGGTAACTGCCATTACTATTTATATTGTTGCCTTGCAAATAACCGAGCCATCAAGGGTAACTGAAATAATTTTATTTATGAATGAATTAAGAAAATAAACAAACAATGGAAATACACAGCTACATGAGATTAGTTTGTGCCCCTAGATGAATGGAAATGATGAATAGTGAGTGTGTGTAGACATGGGAATGTTTCCACTGCCTAACAGAGGCCCCTCTCTTTAGTCACATATGAAAAGCTCTTTTCCATCTGTTTTAATGCAACTTGGTGCATTAAAGGACCCAAACAAATACCTTATATGAAGATAGATAGGTTAATTAGTTGTGTGCCAGTTTTTAACTGAAATGTCCTGATTCTACAGGAAAGGCCAGGGAAATAGGTGTAGTATGTAGAATTCTTAGCATATATAGGGAATTACAAACATGGATATACAACCCCAAATCAGAAAACTGGGACTGTATGGAAAATTCAAATATAAAAAGACGCAGTGCTCCTTACATGTACTTTGACTTTTATTTCATTGCAGACAGTATGAACCGTCTGAAGCTGCATTGTATTTGTTAATAAACATCCAATCCTACATTTCAGGCCTGCAACACATTCCAATTCATGCCTGAGGTAAACAAAGAAATGTATGATGTGATTTCAAACAGGTAATATCAACAGGTAATTATAATCATGATTTGGTGCAAACGCAGCGTCCACAGAAGTCTTTTATGAGCAAAGATTGGCAGACTATCTCCAGTTTGTCAAAAGACATATGTAAGAAAATTACTGAATTGCTTAAAAACAAAGTTCCTGAAAGAAAGACTGGAAGGGATTTTCATATTTCAGTGCTAACATTTTTCTGATGTGACTTGTTTTGCGTTGTCTTGTTGATAGATGCACGGACATCTCTAAAAAAGATCCCATCTTAAAGGGATTAATGTTGCACTATAATCTGTATACATTCAAATAATGTACAAATATAGATGTTCCTGTATGAATGCTGCCATCACATAACTGAAGGTGATCAATGCCAAGGGCTGTAGATACCATGATAGACACTGGCTTTTGGACTTGTATCTGATTACTGTCTGGATGGGCCTTCTTGTCTTTGGTTTGGTACACACAGCCTGCATTTCTTAAAAAAAAAGATCTGGGATACTAATTCATTTAACCACAGTTCACGTTTCCACTGTATGATGGTCCATCCTTGATGCCTCTGAGCCCAGAGAAGTCACGCTGCTTCTGGACAGCGTGTTAACATGAGGCTTCTTTTATTGCACAGTAAGGTGGCATTTGGCAGGTAACTCCATATTGCAGTGCTTGATAAAGGTTTGCCCAATGAAATCCCTTGCCAAGTGGTTCTTACAGCGAATGTTAAATGGTTGTTCTTGATGCAGTACCATTAAAGATCATGCCTCGTCAGTTTAGGCTTGCGCCCTTGCCCTTTATGCACTGGAAGTCTTCCAGAGTCTTGAAATGTTTATTTATACTGCTCACAAAAAATTATATTTCAGGGATTTTTTTAAATCTATTTTTCCTTTGAGGTTTTTAAACATTTTTACAATTTTATCACACATGTCGTAACCTTTATTACTCCACTGATTTTGAAGCAAATTATTATTATAATCACCTTTTGAAGTCACCTGTTTGAAATCACATTTTATTTTTGTATTATTTTTTTTTTTATCACTAGCCCCCCATCCCCACTTTTTTGCAATGTCTTGCAAGTCTAAAATGTAGGAATTGACGTTTATTAAATCAAGTTTGCCAGACAAAACATTAAATATATTGAGTTTGTATTGTCTGCAATGAAATAAGAGTCAAAGAAAATGTAAGACACTGCATTTTTACTATGTGCATTTTCCAAAGTGTCCCAAGCTTTTCTGATTTGGAGATGTTATACTAGTGAGGTGGATGACATGTTAGAAAAACCAGGTGCAAGGAGAGACAACTAGTGGACAAGAGCCAGAATGTGACTGCATTTGCTTTGGGTAAACAGAATTAGTTTTGAATTAGATTAACACAAATGTTGTCTTACTTTTTCTTGAGGTTACTCCATCTATCAATAGCTAGTCAGGGTCTCAAGCATGATAAGCTACAGTAAAATTACTCCACCAAATCCAGAACTAGGGCTCCTCCCCCCTTCTGCCTTGTAATTTAGGACTCTCTCCAACCACAGTCACTGTTGCCATGGTAGTGCTGCATAACACTTTCCAATAACAATAGGAGAAGAGTGAGGCCTGTGCTTGCAGAGAGATTTATAACTGCAACATGTTCACAGTGTGCTAAAACCTTTTGAAAACTCAGATTGTGGAACAAATTAGTTGAAAGGAAAATACCTACCTTTTGGACACAATGTGCAGATACATGCCTTCTACTATTATTAGTTGTACTGGAAAATTATCTCACAGAACTGTTACATACAGTTTATATAATCTATCCAATATGTCACAATAACTTAAGAGTATCAATAAACTCCTTAACACTTCTGAAAGTTTCTTTAAGTAGGCCTATCTGATATCATAAAGCCTATACCTGACAATGAAATATCAGAAGTAGTAAAAAAAAGAATAATTATTCACATTAAACAATAAAGATTAAATAAGTTTCAGAACTGTTTTCAGAAAATCCAGCTGCAAACCTTGTTGACTTCAAGCTTATGCACTACTTGTTTAGTTATCTTTATCAGAACACAATCAGGATCCATATAAGGAGGAAACATAACTAATTTATTTTCAAAATATAAAACAAAAAATAAAGTCAAATAAAGTCAAGTCGAATGATTATCCTACTTGCATATCAAAAATTCTTTAAAAAAAGACAAGATAGCAAGGCGAGGCAAACTCAAAAGGGTTTCACTGTGTACTGTTGCTTTATAAGCTTTCAGGATTAGCTATAGTCCCAGCTCTGCATCAAACACAAAGAATGTACAGGATCTTTAACCTTCTTCCTTAAGTAATCACAAAAGTATGCAAAGGAATCTCTTTAAAGCCTCTACAGGTCTTCTGCTTCCCCTTTACAATTTCGCCTGTGTGCATTATAAGTTATATATATATATACATATATATATGTGTATATATATGTATGTGTGTATATATATATGTATGTGTGTGTGTGTATTATTATTATATTTTTTTTACGGTTAGTTGGTAATCGTGTTTTGGTCTGGGCAGGCTCCAGTTACAAAACCTTTAGAAATTAAACAGCAACTTACTGGGAAACATTTTTCAACTCTTCATCAGCAGTTTGAAGTTATTACCATTTGGGGTATGGCCCATTTTTATGCAATATTATTTCCACTAAAGAGTTATGGTCTGCTCAATCAGAAACAGGAACCAGCCATAAAGGGGCTCTAGGCTATAGGTTTAGTTTGTTTACAACGTAGAGGAAAAAAAGTGGCTCAAGCATTATTACTCTGCTCTAACATAGAAAGGAAACACCAGTTTTCAAATCTTGTTTACATAAAATTAGACTAAAATTAGCTCATAATTAATAATTTCTTTACATTGTTTAACTGGCTGCTGTTGTTTGCATCAGGTTTACAGGAGCAGACACTTTGGTGATGGGCGACGTGACCTATGGGGCCTGCTGTGTAGATGACTTCACTGCCCGAGCCCTTGGAGCTGACTTCATGGTGCATTATGGACACAGCTGCTTAAGTAAGTTACCAGCTTTAACTCCGGTTGTTTTTAAATTATTTAGACAAATTTGTTTTCACTAGATGATAATAACTATATTGCTGGTAGCTTCACAATCACCTCCAGTTCGTGTGAGTAGTATCTTTCTAGCTGCATAAGTAATATTTATTTATTACCTCACAATTGAGGCTCAGTTGGTATTAAGGGGACGAAAGTGTGCCAAAAAAATTATACTGCCACCACTAGCCTGAACTGTTGATACAAAGCAGGGTTGATCCGTGTATTCATATTATTTATTCCAAATATATGACCCTACTATCCAAATGTTGCTGCATAAATTCGAGACATGTCAGACCAGGTAACTCTTTTCCTAATCTTTTCTTCAGCCAATGTGAATTGTAGCCACTTTTGCCTGTTCTTAGCTAACAGGAGTGGCACACTGTGTGATCTTCTGCTGCTACAACCCATCTGATTCAAGGTTCTGCATTTTGCAAACATTATTTTAGTTACTGTGACTATTTTCTTCTGAGCTCTGGCATCAACAATACATTTTGGCTCAGAACTAAAACTCACTGGATTTTCTTTTTCTTTTTTTGGATCATACTATGTAAACCCTAGAGATGATTGTGTGTGTGAAAATCTCAGAACATCAGCAGTTTCTGAAACAGTTAAACCAGTCCATATAGCACCAAACAGCCATTCCACATTTAAAGTAACATAATTTACCATTTTACCCCCATTCTGCTCTTTAGTTTGAAATCCAGCAGCTCTTCTTGACCATGTCTACATACCTAAATGCATTGAGCTGGCTGATTAGATATTTACATTAATGAGCAGTTGAACCGGTGTACCTAGTAAAGTGGCTCGTGAATGTATTGCAATAGCAGGTTCCTTTCTAAAAACAGATGAAGTTCAGTTAAACTTTGTGGTATGACAATGCGTCTGGCACATTAGATATTAGATTGCACGTGCTGCATCAAATAAGAGTAGCCAATTAATGAACACGCTGCACTGAAAGGTATTGTACTGATGATAACTATTCTGTTTTTTTTCTTTTATTTCTTGTATTTACTGTCCACACATAGCTATGTAGGGTTTTGTTTGGATGAACTCTGATCATGTTTAGTGCATTACCGTCACAGTTTATTTTGCCACGCTTCCTTGCATAACTACTGTCCACTTTGTCACATTGCAACACTGACATTGTGAAAATCCAGTTACTTTTCTACACAAGTCTACACAAAGCATGTTAATTATCATCAGATAGTGTCAGTAGTGCATTGATTTCAGTACTTCACACACGACCTGCGCACAAACACACACTGGACAGGGTCATGTCTTTATCAAACCATCAGTCTTATTTGTGGCAGTTCATTTCTGTGAATTTACCTTAATAGAAATGAATTAAACTACAATATTTTCAATTATTGAAAATCCATTAAACTGTCACTAATAAATGGGGTTTTAATAGATAATTTAGGATATGAAAGTCTGAACTGTCAAAAAATCATGTGAAGTGTGCTGTGGTTTAAAAGATTTGTCACTGTTATATTGAGTGCTTTGCAGAAAATGGTATTTGGGAGAAAAAAAATCAATGTTTGCCCTGCTATGTGGTTCTCCTATAAACCATTTATTGGTCATCATGCTGAGACCAGACGTGCCACTTGGTTTATTGTGTAGACTTGCAGAAACAGTGAATAGTTTGGAATGACCTGGATTGTGCATTAGGTTCCCAAATTAAGATATTCATTCAGTTCATAATAACAAATAAACAAACACTTTCTGGGTAACTCACACACAGTTGTTCTTTAATTAATCATTTCCAGTCAATGTTAGGCATTATCACCTTAATGATGTTTCAAGTCCCACCAGTGCTTTCTGCTTAGGTCGGGCATCATATATTGATTGACTATGTCTGACTTGGGGTAATCTTGTCAGGGTAACATCTCCTGGTGCTGCAACAGTGACCGCAGACAACCTTGTGTGTGCCTTTATACTTGGCTGTTCTGCGAAGGTTCTGGACCCAACCGCGACCCTGACAAGGAAAAGCAAGGCTAAATGTGGTGATTTTTGCAGATCTTTTGAATTACAGTCGTAAATTGTTATACAGTGAGTACGGAAAGTATTTTATTTCTCGTTAACGTACACTCAGCATCCCATCTTGACAGAAAAAAAGACATGTAGAAATTTTTGCAAATATATATAAAAAAAAAACTAAAATATCTCATGATCATAAGTATTTAGGCCCTTTGCTCGGTATTTAGTAGAAGCACCATTTTGAGCTAGTAGAGCCATGAGTATTCTTGGGAATGATGCAACAAGTTTTTTACATCTTGATTTGGGGATTCTCTGCCATTCTTCCTTGCAGATCCTCTCTAGTTCCGTCAGGTTGGATGGTGAACGTTGGTAGACAGCCATTTTCAGGTCTCTCCAGAGATGCTTAATTGGCTTTAGGTCAGGGCTCTGGCTGGGCCAATCAAGAATGGACACAGAGTTGTTCCAAAGCCAC
>JAUZSU010000589.1:0-21470 GCA_034780255.1 Parotocinclus maculicauda
CATGTTCGTTTAATCGGACCAGCCGGTTATTAGGACCAAAACGATTGCGTCCCGATGTGGTCCCATTAACCGGAATCGACTGTATTAATATTTCTAAGGCTGAAAGTGCCAAAAGCAAAAAGCACTCTGTCTACATATGTTAAACTTGAATATGTGGGGTTGTGGTGGCTGAGAGATTAAGGTACTGGTTTATTGACCTGAAGGCTGTGGGTTCGAATCCCAGCTTGATCAAACTGCTAAAGTTGAACACCTAAACAAAGGTCCTTGAAAAGATTTGAAGGGAGGAGATAATTCTCTATTAGTACCACAATGGAAAAATTCCCAGTTTTACAGCAGCAAAGGGAAAAATAGTATGTGTATGTTTTGTTTTAGGGGTGTTTTGTGCATGCGTTGTAGCCAGAATAGTCTGAAAAGTCCTGATTTCTGTATTTGAATCAAGCAGTTCAGGTAAGTTATAACATTTTCGTCAGATTATGCCCGTAATTCTAAACATGTATTTTAGATGTCGATGTCCCTTTTAGTTTTGGATAAGTGTATCTCTCCCCATTCAAGAGCTAGGAGTCTGGTCTTGTACATGAACACAACCATGGCTTTTCCATGATGTCATGTTATGTTATTTATCTTACCCAGAGCGACATACAATGAATGGTCTTAAAATCTTCAATTGTGGGTTAAGGGCCTTGCTCAGGGATCCAACAGTGGCATCACTACATTTCCCAGTACACATCACTCTTGCCAGACTCCAAATCGAGCACTAGAGATTATCTTAGCTTGTAGTGTACATTAAGCTACTTTTGGACAAATTTAATAGCAAAAATCATATTTTATGACGTACCGAATCTCTCATGTAGTAAACTGAATACTGAAAAACAAAACCATGGCTTTTCTTCAATATTTACCAGAGCTCATCACTGCCACCACATGAGCTACATCACACACAGCTGAGTTCCTTAACAGAGTACCTGAGAGTATTGTACTGTGTAACTGAGAGTATTGTACTGTGTACTGTGTATCGTTTACCCAAGAAAAAAAAAACAATTAGTACACTGTTTCTGCTGAATGTGTATTTATGTGTAGTATTAGACTCCTATCGTAACATGGATATATCGTTACGTTGGGTCATATATTTTCACACACACACACACACACACACACACACACACTATATTTTATATATATATATATATTTATAGGGGGTGTTTCAAAATGAAATACCTCCCAATGTAATATCCCTATATTTCTGTGAGCAGTGTACTGTATGTACGTATAAAAATGTACACATGTAGATATACAGATTTTACACAAATTTAGACAAATGCAAATCATAATTATTGCACTTTTTCAATTTGTATTCCTCTAGATTGTATTCTTTTGAACATTTGCTAAATGCTGTAAATGTAAATCTGTTTAAATTTAAAACGTTCTTAGAAAGTTTACGCACCTCTGATGAAAATGGGACAGGCTCCATTTACTTTGCTGTGATATTACTGCATTATAATGCTGAACATTAACTCAGCCACTGTTGGGTGTAACTAAGAAACTTTTCCCTCCCTTGGCATTCTGGGATGTCTTGATTTACAAATTAACTTCTGGGTGCAGGTATTCCACTCCAGTACACACATCTCTCTCGCTCTCTTTCTCTCTCACACACACACACACACACAAAGAAACACACATGCACCTATTACCAACAGTGTCTTGCCTTATCTAAAAAACTTTCACTCGGTTCAAGTGATGTTTACTAATTTGCGTGCTGAGTGTGGCAAGCGAACAAATGAAAGATTAGTTGAGAGGAAAGATAATGAAAGACAATGCTGATAAATGACAACAAACAAGGATGGCAGCCTTCTGGGACAAACGGCTTGCATCCAAACCTGCGGCGGGGGCATCATCTGCTCTCTGTTTGTTAATAAAAATCTAATTAATCACACTTTCAAAGGGGGCAAGGACTGTCCTCTACACTTCTTTATTAATTTAACCACAGATCTGCCGATCCACTCTGATTTGAATAACAATGACAGGCAACAACTGTGTGTTTGGTTTGCGTTTCCCCGCTTCCTTCTATTGTCCTATCAAACAGGTAAGGACACTGCTGGGAGAGTCACATGTTTGAGCCTGTACCGGTTTGTGTGTGTTTTTTGTTGGGCTTTGGGACTAGTTTATATATCATTATGAGTACCCAATGTCCCCACTAGTATAGAAAGAGCTGACATATCAATAAGTGGAACAAGTGGAATAAGTGGAACGAGCCAGAAGATTTGATTTGTGGTACTAAGGTTAGGGGGTAGAACGAAATAGTTACAGTCATATGATGTCAATAGAAAGTCCCCACAGTGACAGGCAGACGATCCATGTGTGTGTGTCGGCATGTGTGGAGAAATGACAGCTAGGCTTCTCTTCCTTTCGAACGGGGCTTTAATCATGTCCAGCGCCACCCCCTCATTAACACCAAATTACATGCAAATTTTGACAAATAAATGAGTTTTAAGTGCTTGACAACCTGTCAGCCTTGGAATATAGAGCCATCTTGACGGCTAGATAAACAATCAACAATAATCACTCTATGCAAATTTGATATTTCCTACACAATTATCGACGAAGAAAAAAAAAACGTTAAAAATAACTGGACAAAGGCAGCTGGCATTTGTTGAGCTTCTAAGCAGATAAGAATGCAAATTAAAATTTCTTTAGGATGTAATTGATTCAAACGTCGTTCGTTCTGGCATTTTGTTCGTCTTCTTTTTTTGCTGCTCCCTTCTTCGTTTTCGCTCATTCTTTCTCACACATTCTCTCTCTTTATCTCGGCACCTTCAATACGTTCAGATAATGGGCAGCACAGATGGGTGAATAAGCAAGCCAAGTGGAAGAAAGAGCAGACAAAAAGGAAGCCCGGACCCTCTAGAGAGGAAGAGGACAGGAAACAATAAGTTTTTATAATCAGCGGGTTTGAAGAAAGCTGGTAGACACTGTTGGAACTCGACGGAGCTTTGGTCAAAGACGTCAATCCTGACAAATCTCTGGTGGCTTGAGCTGATTAAGAGATTTTGAAAGAGCAACTGAAGGAGAGCGATTCCTTCACTTGGATCATGCTTGTAGCAACTTTATCATCCTGCCTTCTGTCAATTGTGCCATGAAAGAAAGCCATGTTTTCCAGACCTGACATTTTTGAGTGGGAGAGGATTGAGCGTCTGAGAGAAAAGGCGCTGTGGCTAAAATCAAAATGGTTCTGGAGTTAATGAACTCTAGGCAGGGGGTGTACTAAGTACAGTAATTTGGATGGGAGGAACTGGACTAAGTGATGCCAAGTGGGCAGAGACAGTGATTTGTTTAACTTGTAAACAAGAGGCAAAGCAAAGTAGACACAACATTTGTTGTAGAATTGTCTTTAAAAGTGTCAGAATCTCAGATTTTTTTTTATTACTGCAATAACAGATTGTAAAGTGTGCTGGTTGACAACAGCCCTTAACTCCCACTGTGTTCATTCAGTGATTCATGAAGCAAGAAGCAAACTGTTCTAGGAACTAATTTGGGAGAAACTACTCTATGGACTATTTTATTTATTCCAGGGCTTGTTTTGGTTGCTGTGATGTAAGTTGTGTGATTTTCTCTTAGGCAACTTAAAATCGTAACAAAAACAAAAACCTCCAACAACAAAAACCCCCTCCATCACATATAGGCTCAGTAAAAGCTAAAGTTCACAGTTGGTCCATTTGTCTTTGTTTATATTTGTTGTTTATGTGGCTACTGGTGCATTTCAAAATGCCGGCTAAGCTCAACAAGGCTCTTGCATCCGGACCAATCACAATACACTCGTGCCACTGCGTCACTGCATCACTTCACACTTTACATTTTACATTAACATTTACAGCATTTAGCAGACGCCCTTATCCAGAGCGACTTACAACTTATACAGTAATTTACAACTTATAAAGCGATAGTCAGGTAAGGGCCTTGCTTAAGGACTCAACGCTGGCAGCTTGGAAGAGGTGGGATTTGAATCCTGCACCATCTGGTCTAGGGTCCAGTACCTTAACCGCTAGGCTACCGCAGTCCCAAACTTACATCACTTGGTTCCTAGGAGCTAAGAAAAAAACCTACCTTGTAGTAGGAGCTTAAACATGTACCTATTATTGGTGATCTAAAGAACCACAGTCGTCTCCAGTTCCTGCGGTGCGACATGCACGTGACATAGGGAGCAGAGTTGAAGAACTATAAAAAGGTTTCTCCTGTAAGAAAACGCCTTAAGAGTTAATGATCTTTATTTTCTTCAGAGACTCCGAGTGTACTCACAGAAGACAATCTGTACTGTGCCTGAGCTTATTTGTCCCTAGAATTACAGGTTGTGTTGACTAGTGTGATCACTCTGTACTCTGCCTGTCCGAAGTACACTGAACTGTGCACGGATATGCTACGCTTTCAGTTTGGATATGAGTCAGCGTATGAAAATTAGTTTAAAAAAGCCACAAAGTAAGTAGAACCATGAAGTCCATTGTGCTCTTTTCTTTTGCATCTTGATGACGTAAGCAAGCTCTGGGCCAGAATGTTAAAGCACAATGTGAGCACAGGCCAGTAGATTCAATCATGCTCTGATATGGTACAAGGCAACCAGACATAGTGTGAGTACATCTTCAGTCAGCTGCTTAGAGGAGCTCATGACTGTGGACTGAAATCTCAACTTCCTAAAGTCTCACTTAATCACCTGACCTATTTTGAAGTATGAAGGTGAACATATGTTTCCTCCAATCCCATCAAATTTGTCATCAGATGCAGCAGTAGAAATGTTGATCCCCTTGACAATTCAAGGCATTGTCCCTGCCTTCATGATGCCTCCAGGACAAATTCTGATTAAGGTGCTCTGCTTGTGCCTCCAATATACTCAGGGCTCCTGAAATCATTGTCACCTTGCACCTGTTTATGGAAGCCCTACAGCCACCAAACTGCTCATGCAACATCACACGGCTTGTTGTAAAGTCCCGTTTTGTATGCGAGCACACACTGGCCTGTGACTGACTGGTTTTGCTCTAGCCACAGGAAAGCCATACCCCAAAACAAGAGAGTAGAGAGTCCCAGCTAGCTACGACAGATGGTGTTGACATTATTGGGGTAATAGCTTAGGATCTCCTGAATTTAGGGAGACAGCTATACTATTTGGCAGTCTCAAACTTAAGGCTCACTTACAACGGGAACCAAATTTGACTGTATATAATACGACCTTCTAGATGTGGTATTATTATTTTTTCTATTTCTCCTGGTGAAGGGCTTGAGAATTGAGAACCTGTTCTGGAAATAGTGTTCAAAGAGTTGCAATAAGCTCTGAACAGTGTGCCAGATGAAAGAAAACCAAGCATTCCCACACAAATATATGGAGAGATAACAACCCCAAATCTTTGGGATAGGATACAAAATATAAATGATACAAAAACACAATGTGTCTTGCATTGACTTTATTTTTTGCCCAAAGTATAAAGTCAAGATATTTCACATTTTGTCTGGTCAAGCTCACATAATTTGTTATTAAACAAACATTGCATTTCAGTATGAAATAGGGACAGAGGTACTTATTTAGGGCTTGTAATGAGGTCAAATATAAACATACAAACTTATCCGATCCCTTGGATTGCATTGCTTCAAGATCTGTCATTTATCAATTGCTGATATAACAAAATGGAAAAGGGATTTCACTGGCAAACCGTTTCATTCCCAAATGCCAAAAGAGAAGCCTTATGTTAACCATGTCCAGAACCAGCGTTGTCCTGGCTGTCCTGGCTCAGACTCATCTGGATGGACCATCATACAGAGAAATTGTGTATTGTGGTCAAACAGTGGAATGTGTTCCAGATCTTTTTTTTCCAAGAAATGCACAAAGTTGTCTCTGGACCAAAGAAGAAAAGAACCATCTAGACTGTTTTTAGAAAAAAGTCTGAAAACCAGAGTATTTTATAGTATAGGGTTTTATCAGTAATTTTATCAGGTAATTTGACCTTCAGTGATGGCAGTATTAATGCGCCACAGTTCATTGAGATCTTAGAGCAACACATGATGTCTTCAGGACGACAGTTTTCCATGAATGTCCACACATTTTTCAACAAGACAATGCAAAACCACATGCTGTACAAATTACAAAGGCATAGTTATGGAAGAAGAGGGTATGGGTACTGGACTGGCCTGTCTGTAGTCCTGACCTGTCCCCAACATTTTGTAGAAAGAATGGAACTACTTAATATAGGTGGAAACTAGAGAGAGGGACACAGAAAACTCACATAGCCAGAAATATGAAATTTAATATGAAATATGAAATTCAATAAAAGGGTGTTTTGAGCAATTTTGCTCCATTCTTGTTACTATTATTCATTAATTAATATTAATATTCCCTTTCTATCACACTGCACTGGGCTGGAATGGATTCTTCAATGCAGGGAACTTCGAGAGCTTTGAAAATGCTGCTGCACCTAAAGGCCCATACATAAAAATGCAGGCCCCCTTAAACGGCTCCAGATTTAAAACAGGACACGCAGGGTGAACACAGGTGAAGGGAGACAGGCAAAAGCACAGCCGACGAGGGGTATTATCAATCACGGGCCGCTCTATTAATTTCATCAAGGCCTGGGCGCCTGCTGACATTCGGTGACACGCCGTGGGCCGACCGCCGTCCCTGAGGTTTGCACCGTCGCTGCTCGCTTTTGAAATGCAAATGCCACTGTAACCTTAAACAGAGCGCCAAATTATCTCTCCCACCTTCAAGTCAAGCGCCCCTCGCAGCACAGAATACCCCCCCACACTCAACTTCCACCTCCTGGCCGTCTCGCCCCTCCCCTGCTGTCTATCTCATCCCTTCAGGAGAACACCTTAAGAAGAGATAAAGAAGAGAGGAGATTGTGGGAGGGGGGGTTTGTACGACAGGAGAGGTGGAGAGAGGAAGAGGGAAGTCGGCCCTTCCGGCAGCAATCAGACCACTGATGAGCTGCTCATGATCATCTGTGTGTGATGACACCTATTATAAAGACATTTCAAGGACATGTCTAGGCAGTTTAGGTGCGCTACCACTCCTCCTCACGCCACCTCGTGTCAGTGCTAATTATTTTGGACTTATAGAGGTCACTGCAAGGGACAAGCAGACATGGGAGGCAACACAAACACACACACACAGATTGAGAAGAAATATTAGAACTGAAGTTCATTATTATTAGTACAGAATCCACACACTTGATCACAGAACCTAAAAAAGTTGTTTATTTAAATATAGCCATTGATAAAAAATAATGCAAATGTTGTATTGCTGAATAACTTGCAGTTCTGTCCGATGTTCAAATGATTACAGATGTGGACTAATTAAACTCTGGGTCTTGCCAGCAAAAGTGCTACCCCCACTGCCCTATAAAAGGCTCTTGGAGGCCACTTTTGGGTAGTGTACCCCTTGGAGAGAAACGTTAATGCCTCTATGATGCACTCAAACACATTTTGCCCAGTAGACAAACTTTATGTGGGGGTGCACCATTGGACTCAGGATCTTTTTTTTTTTAAATATAAACTGCCCGCCATCTAGGCCATTTTGACCTAGCTGTTAGGAGGTGTAAATCTGAGGAATGTCTCCGCCAGATTGCAACACTTCCTTGGCCTGCCCAGTTTCCAGATTTATCACCAATTGAGCATTGGCAGGACCAGCTGGGGCATCAGCTTCGTCAGCCTTCAAGAGTGCAAGGTCTACAGGCCTGTCTCATCTGTTATCCAGGCTACAGATGGCCAAACAGGGTGCTAGAGTCTCCTCCTTCTTCTTGGTGCATTGTTGTTTTCCGTCAATGAGTGTACTTTTGAAACAGTAAACTAAATAAAAAAATGTTGGGTGCTCAGGTGGTGATGTGGTCTTATTTGCTAGCCCTTATACACTAGGTCTTATAGGCTTTTTTTCTCAAGGTTTATACTGTTCCTATGTTATCAGAAAGCAGGTTGATTTTTGTACGCATTAGTTAATATTAGCCCTTGCAGGTCACATATCAATAGAACAATAGAACTTGTCTGCTAATACCGCTTTATAAACTTTACCTTCAGAAAGGGCTTTGAAAACGAGGCTCTGAACTGCACCCTGACCTCTCTTTTCTTTGCTTTACAATTTAAGCTTCAGGTTTATTTTCCTTGGCTAGCATGATACTGTCTAACCTTTGGTACTGACCCTGAGTTCCCTCATGCTCACTATTGTGCAGCCGCTTAACCTGGAGTTCAATTACAGGCCAAGCAGCAGAGCAGCTAAAAAATACAGAATTGTTTGTACTCCCACATTCCAGAGATATGAATTTAAGTCAGTTTGTCTTTCTAAAATGCTCTGGTTTCCTCTCACTTTTCAAAGACGTGTTAGGTTAACTGGCTGCTCTAAATTGTCCCAGTATAAATGGGTCTGCCCAGATTCAACAAGGTGCTGGGAGCATTGCTCAGAGATTTTGGTCCATATTGACATGATAGCACAACACAGATGCTGCAGATTTGTCGGCTGCCCCTCTATGACGTGACTCTCCCAATTCACCACTGCTCTTTTGCAGGTGCTCCAATGAGCTGAGATTGGAACTATGAAGGCCATTTGAGTACTGTGAACATGTTGTCATGTTCAGGTTGGGATTATATGAGCTTTGAGACATGGCGGCGTTATCCTTCTGGGAGAAGCCATCAGAAGACTACACTGTAGTCATAAAGGGGTGCACGTGGTGAGCAACAATACTCAAGTAGACTCCGGTGTTTAAGTACAAGGTGTTAAAGGCATGCCCAGAAAATTTTAGTTGCCTCTTCTTAGCTGACATGACTGGCTTCTTGGTGTGGCTTCTGCTGCCGTAGCCCATCTGCCTCAAGGTTTGATGTGTTGTGCGTACAGAAAGGCTCTTTTGCATGTTCCTATTACCTTTTTATCAGCTTACACCAGTTAGACCATTCTCCTGGGTCGCCCTGAGGTTTGCCTTCACTGGATTTTTTTCTGACCATTTTTGGCAAACTAGAGATAGTTGTAATCTTAGTAGATGAGCAGTTTCTGAAATCTGACACCAGACCATCAAACAGCAGTAAACATGCCTCATTCAAAGTCACTTAAATAACAACTGATCCTCATCCATGTATATGGAAATTAATGCTGTAAGTTGCTGCCATGTAAGAGGCTGATTGGATATTTGCGTTAACATCGGCAGCTGAACAGGTGTACCTAATAAAGCAGACAGTCAGTGCATACGTGTTGGGCTAAAAATCTAGATGACAGCCTGGAGCACAGTGTGATTGGTGTTTGAAATAATTCAATGTAATTACACTGATTATACGCTCTAATCTTAAAAAAAATGTATATTCCTGACTGTGTGGTAAGTTGTGGCTAACTTTCTTCCGTCCTATTTGTGGCTTCCTATTTTGTAAACTAAATAAGCAATCAGAGTCACTGCACGAGCGCCTTTACGCCAAAACATCGTGACCGCCTGATGTTTAAGTAGGCGGCGCATGTCGGCTCGACTACCCAGGGTTTCAAAGAAAAACATTGCCCAGAGCATCTCACTACTGCCACCATGTTTGTCTACCTACAGTGCTTCTGGCTGCCATGCTTTCCACAGGGAAATGGCCAGTTTAGACATTTATTTCTATTTCTTTCCTTCTAACACCTAACTTGTAGCTTTACATGGGTATGTGTGTACAAAACACACCCTACTCTTGTCTGACCTACCCTATGTTTTGTGCTTCTACAGCTGAACTCTTTTTACATTTACATTTACAGTATGTAGCAGATGCCCTTATCCAGAGCGACTTACAAAAGCTCTTTAAAACATCAGTAACATAAGAAGAAGAACCATAGAGAACATAGAGTAACTAATAGTAACATAGAGAATCTAACCAAGAATACACTTCTGAAACTGTAAAGGCTGTGTTTTTTATTTTATTTATTCATTTATTTATTTATTTCTAATAGCTAGAACGACACGCGTGGGGGGATTAGTTGAGGTAAGTGCGGAATAAACGGTGTTTGAAGATAGCCAGAGACTCAGCTGTTTGAACATTGAGGGGAAGGTCATTCCACCACTTTGGAGCCAACACAGAGAAGAGTCTAGATGAATGCCATCCTCGTCCCCTGAGAGACTGGGGAACCAGTGGAACAGAGCTAGAGGACCGGAGTGTGCAAGGTGCAGTGCGGGGTGTGATAAGTGCTGCAAGGTAGGAGGGTGCAGGCCCATTTTTAGCTTTGTAAGCAAGTGTAACGGGTTGCATCATAATTTTAAATCTGATGCGAACAGCTACAGGACATCCAGATTCCAGACCAATGTTTACCACAAAAATTGTGTGATTTTACAAGGCCTTCAGTTTATCCAAAACAGAAAACAGCAGACATTCCTGCAGGCTACAGAGGCCACCCCCTAACAATGAACATTCTGTTAAAAATACAACTATTGAACGAGAAACACCATGGACTACTGCAGTCTCCTTGTAGATTCAACTGTGAAGGAAGCCCATAGAGCTAAACTATGTAGTAGTTCGATACCCATATGATGTGAAACCCAGATATGGTGAATTGAATTAGACAAATCCCTGAACTGCAAATTACATAAAGTCAACCCAACCAATGCGAAGAAATTGCTACCCTGTTTTAAAAACCTGTATTGTAAAACATTCTTTAACCTGTATTCTCCAGCCTTAGAAGATGTTATAGATGTTATATGAGTTACTTTACTGGCAAAGGGAAATAAAATATTAAATGCAAGTCTTAAAAATAAAGTCTTTATTGTGTAATTTAAGCGACATACTGTATTATTGACTATTTTTACATCAAAATACAGGAAAGATTGAGTCTTTGATGAAAAAAGAAATCCAAAGGATTTGAAGTTTGTCAACAAATGTGTGAAAATAAATACTGATATGTTTAGAAATGGGATTTGAATATTTCTCCCTCCACATTACAGAATATAATTCACTTATTTAAGGAATTGAGACAAATTTCAGTGCATACAGGCCAATGGAACATTCTTAATCTGAACACCTGTGATCTTCAATCCTTCAGATTCGGGGCCCGTATCAAGAACCAACATTCAGCAATAGCTTATATAGCAACATTGGTAAAGGATTACTTTGGCAAACATTTGTTAATATAAGCATCATGTTAACCATGTCCAGAATTTGTTTTGACTTCTCTGGGCTTGGAGGCATCTAGGATAAATCATCATAAAATATAAATGTGTATTGTTGCCACATTTTCTGTAGTCCAGGTCATTTTGGAAAAACTAACATTCCTGTTATGATATGTGTTATAGGACCCAAGGATGTGGGAATGAAGGAGCCCCACGACGTATAATAAGAATGGGGAAATAACTAAAAAGGCTAACTAAAAAGACTCTTCAAACTACAAAACGATAAAAGGGGAAAAATCACGCAACTATGTTGCGTCCCAAATGGGAATGGCAGCCACAGCTGGTGCGCACACGAGTTGGCGCTAATACAAGCCGAAGCGCCAGAGGGCAGACTTGTGGTAAGCACAGTAAAGCGCCGATTTGGGACAAGTGGCACGGAGGAGCTCCAGAACGGCAGAGGGTGAGTGTGAGCTCGAGCGTGCGGTAGCGAACCCCTTGACATCCGTCTCCATGGCGGGTCACCAGTAATGCCTGAGTAGAAGGGCCAAGATATGGTGGTTTCCTGGATGTCCTGCAAACCTGGAGAAATGTCCCTAATGGAGACTGGCGGATCTGGCAGTGGCAGACGTGCAGGTGGTTAGGGAGGTAGGAGAAAAAGGTGCAGGGGTGCAGCTTTTTGTCCGAGGTGAACCGTTGGGACAAGACAGCACCGACGCCAGTGGCCAAAGCATCCATTTTCACGATAATAAGCCAGGCTGTCAGTAATAGCCTGATAGCGCCCCTTTCAGCCCCAGGAGCAGGTCAATGGTGCAATCGTAGAACTGATGAGAAGGCAGGATCTTGGCTTGGTCCTTATCAAACACGGGGTGCATCCGATGTGTTATCCGGGCAAGAAGCCTGCAATCCAGAACACACGCCCACCGGGTGTGCAGATACCAAGCTGGGCCTCCAGGTCCTGGTCAATAAGGTCCACATTTAGGGTGTGAATAGCCCCCAGGAGCGAGATAGTGGCCGGTAGGAGGAAGCAGAGGCGTAGAGGTTTTGTAATAGCTACTAGGGTCACAGACAAGCTCTGCTTTTTGCCCACACCAGGCAGGACTCTACATCATGCGTCTGATTCCCGCAGTACAGGCAGAGACCAAGGTCCTGGTATCTTGAATATCCTGTCGCGGAAGAGATCGACCAGGTAAAAGACCTACAATGTTCTACAATGCAGAAATAGCCAAAATCAAAACAAAACGTGTGCATGGAAGTAGTGATGGAAACTTGGTCACGTTCAAGCAGGGGAGAAAAACAGTGTGGCGGCAGTGTGTCTTTAAGGTGTGCATGGGTATGGAAATGAAGAGCCAGGAGAGACAGGGATCCAGGACCAACCAGAGCATGTAATAAAAGACGGACGTTCTGGAAAAGTCTGGAACAAGAGCACAACACAATCGCACTCCGCGCTGGGGAATACCGTAAACAAAAAGATAATGGAGTGTATGAAAAGAGGAGCACCGGGGGAAAGGCAGAGCGGAAAGGAGTAAACCCCAACAAATAAACAGTTCAATATTTACTCATGCTAAGAAGCATACCTAATATAGAAATATAATCATATACAGTGAGTCACCAGTAAGGCACACTGCAGTTATGCATCATTACGCTAATGCCATATACATGGATCATTAGAGGGGGTTTGAAAGAAATGATCATTTACACTGTTTAGGGTTTGTATGCACCATGTATTGTTAAGAGAGTACTTTGTTGAATGTGGCATGATAGTTAGTATTGTCAGCTCCCAGCTCGAGACACATGAGTTTGAGTCCCTACGTATGCTCATGCATGTTCACTCTATGTCTGTGAGGGTTTACTCCAAGAATTTAGGTTTACTTGCACAACCTATAGACATTTTTAAGTCAACTGCCATCTCAAAAATGTACACGTGCACTGAGATGGACTGAAGGTTGGTTTTTGCCTTGTGACATACAGTATGTTGCAGGATAGGCACCTTGCAAACTTGATTTAGGTTTAGCGAGTATAGAAAGTGAGAAACAGTGTTGAAATGCATAAATAGATACTATTCTTTAAACCATTACAGTGCCAATTGTTTCAGCATTTTAAATGTATAAAGTGTGAGGTGTGAGGCGTAAAGCTGTAATGTTCATTCAAATATCACCTCTGAATTGTACACATGTAGATTAAATGTAGTAATGGGTGGATTTAAGGGCACCTTTTTAAACTCTTGTAATATGAATCAAGTGGAGAAAGTGATTACTTCATTTCCCTCTTCACCAATAAGTAGAGGGAAGCTTGATGACCTAGCCACCCATATAATGAGGTCTTTTCCTCTTAATAGTCCAGTGTGAGAATGTGTACCCACATGTTTGTGTGAACTCAGATTCCAATTTAGTGGGTACTCCTACCTCATACTTAAAGTGATTTATTATTCTGCATGAATAAATTTATAGTAAGACTGTGGTGGGTCAGAGGTTAAGGTACTGAACGAAGGATCAGAAGTCCAGTGTTCAAGTGCCAGCACTGCAAATTTGCTACTATTGGGCTCATGCACAAATACCCTAAACGACATTTGCTTGGATTGTAACTTAAAATATTGTATTAATGGTACGTGGCTATGAATAAAAGAGTATTCTGATGGCTAAATGTAAATGTATGCACAGCTGTGTTGCAGGAGGTGGAGTGGGGATTATGGGTAAATATTAATATCACTTAAGCTGATGCGCATCTCAATTCAACACTGAGCCAGCCAATGTGTTTTAATAGTGCTGGGTTTAATAGTGCTTTTCATCTAAACATAAATTTAACGATCAGCAATGATATCAAGATCGTAAATTGTATCTAATCATATCACAAGCTCTAAATTCCATCTTTGAAATTCCATCTTCTCTTTTAAAGAGAAGTGTTTATATTGGTATTTCATATCTCTGACTCAAGCACTTCTGCATTCTTATATATATATATATATAAATTAATAATAATAAACAAACTTTAATTAAATGGTACTTATCTGTGTGTAGCCTTCCAAACACCCAAACAGCTAATTTTTTTCAATGGTAATGATGAAATCAGATCACCAGAGCGCTGCACGCTCACGCATCGGGAGAGCTCACAGATGGCGAGGTTCGAAAATAGCAAAAAAGAAAACTAATAGTTAAGACAATGTAAGTCTTTTAATTTATATAGTCATTCTATTTTTAATATTACATGTTGCAGTATAAGCACTGCTGTTTTAATATGTTCCGAAATATTTTCACTCCATGCCCACTTGCCAGATGGCACACTCTGTGTTCCCTTAACTGATGTTTAAGCACTGCAGTTTAGATTACTGTAGAATTGAACTTTTCTAAAAGTAACAACAAGTAGCAACCCCTGCTGTACGTTAGAATACACTTTGGGCAATACAGTATGTTAAGGTATTTGGTCCTTTCATGTTAGCCTACAGTATGTAACAAAAGTAAGTATACCCTTCACATTTTTATAACTATTTCATTATTTCTATTCATGGGACAACACTGAATATATACAGTGTAATAAACAGTGTAAATATGATGAGCACTAAAAATAACTTAAACAGAGCCATCAATGTCTAAAATGCTGATAACAAAAGTGAGTACACATTTGAGAATGCCCCACAGATGCTAAGTGGTGTTTAGGTCTGAAGACAAGCTTGACCTTTACCCTCAGTTCCTTTAGCAAGGCAGTGGTTGACTTAGAGGTGTCTTTGTGGTCATGTTGGAAGGCTACCCTGAGGCCCAGCTTTCAAAGGAAGGGGATCATGCTCTGCTTCAGTATGTCTCAGTGCATGTTGACATTCATGAATCCCTTAATGGGCAGGTGTAGATTATCTCACAGAACTCAAAGTAACTGGTCATAATCACATTTATTACAGGTAATATTTTATTAAGAAGCCAGGCTTTTAACAAGCATACTCAAACAGTAATAGCAACTACTCCTGATAGATCACTACAGGTGGCGTATTATAATAATCTTACAATACTAATAATACAAGCTAAATACAGTAGATTTAAAATGAGGTAAAAAAGCAACACAAGCGAACACAAGTGAACATCGTTTTGGGGTTTCAAAAGTAGCTGTGTCAGTAAATCTGAACCTGAACCAATTGTGTAAGTAGTTCTGAACTTGACCTTATGGCTAGACCTGAACCTGGCCTAATGGTGTCAGTAGATCTTTGTTTTTGAATAAATAGTTCAGCAAATTGAAATTAAATGGACAAAAAATAAATTAAAAAATGACAGAACTTGTAATTTTGTAAGTTGTCTGTTGTTTTAAAATATTAAATTAAACAGACCTGATGAATTACAGTATGTCTTTTGTCAGAGCTGCACCAGCAACTGTTTCGAACAAAACACATTCAATATTGAAGTGTTAACGTATCATTATTAAAGTGTGAATATTTAACTGTTAATGCATGGTGTCCACTACAGTTGACAGTTGTGCATCATTGCCAAAATAAAAGATGTAGGGACAAAATACTTGTCTGGGGTTTTCAAAAATAATTGAAAAAAAAATCCACCTCCATTATTGATCATGCAAGATAGTGCTATAAAATAAATGATGCAAGATAAGTATTGAGGTGCCAGTGAGATATGTAAAGAAAATAAGATACTAATTTCTCACACATCACCCCCAACTGTTCCATATAACAAGCACTAAAAAGTACAAAAAAGCATGAGATTTTTTGTCTAAAATGTGCTTATAATCACGTTTTATACTACTGAATTTATATCTGCTTTTAAAAAAGTATTTTAATATGACCCACAGTGGCTGTTGAATGTTAATGAAGCTGCACTATTTAAACTGTTATTCCCTGTTTCAGAGATGTTAAACATATGTGTAACTTATGTCATATGAGCACTTGGCACGTTCTACATGTGGTTAGCGCTGTCACCTCACAGCTGAAGAGTTTTTCAGTTCAAGCCAGCCTGGACGCCGGCTGTTTGTATTGTGGAGTTTGAATGTTCTTCCTGGGTCTATGGGTCCCCCATTCCACTTGCTTTAGATTATCTGGAGTCTAGAGTATAATATTAAAGTAAAGAAAGGCCTGTGCTAAATTATTTTTTAAAAGACTGCTTAAAGGAAATAGTGCATTCTGAGCCATTCTTGCTTAAGTAATATATACACACAAGAATAACTCGCATTCACGGATATTTTCGTTTCAAAAAGGGACATTCAGGCTTTAATTTGTATGTTTCTTTTTGATTAAATCTGTGAGTTGGGACAGTAACCATCTCAGCTAAAGAGAGCAGTCAAATGCCATGGCCCAGCATGTTCAGAATGGCATTCATTAGTACATTGCTTCTGCTGCCCTGCAAAGTTCACCCAAATGTCATTCAACTTCCTTTAAAAGAGGAATGGCTCTTCGGATATAAGCTGCCATACACACAATCCACCTTCTACTACCAGGAATATCAATTCCCTATCAGCCTCCTGGGGCTGTTGACTTTCAATCTTGTTCAGTCCTGCTGCTGTAATTAATTAATTTACGTTCATTGTGGACTGCTCTGACATGTCTGCCAGCATTGATGATTCCATGAAGTGCCCCATTGTCACGATGTAATCACAGGCAAAAAGCTGCAGCCCTGTTTTGACTCCCCATCTAATGAAGAATCCTTTTTTTCTCAATTACAGGAGTGGTTACATGCATACAATAAGAGGCATGATAGTAATATTGTTTACTTTTATCTAGAAGGAATGATCTCAAGCTATACGAGGATGTGTTGCTTTTTCTATATATAGATATTCATTGTTCAAATTATACTTATTTTTAAAACAGTGGCCAGTTGAAAGGATCAATCAGTTTCCCATATTAAATTAGTTTAATATTATCAAAAGTGTAATTTCTGGGTTAAGTGAAGCCAATGTGGTTTGTTGCCTGATCATGTGCACAGTGACTTGCTTAACGTAGAAAACGCAAATCACCTGATTTCTGATAAAATACATTGACAATTTTTGTCAGTTTCTTGACATCAACCCTATGGAATAAGAGATAAGTAGAATGATCATTTAAACTAGTCGGGTAGTGGCTATTTCGAGCACACAAATTTTTATTTTTTATTATTTTTTATTTATTTATTACATTCTACTGTATTACCCCATAATGAAGTTAAGCAATTTCAATCCAGTTTGACTGCTTTGGCAATCAACACTTGTATCACATGTACAATGTACATGTACTTTTATTAACATAAAAACGTATACATTAATGGGAAAAAACAGTGGGGTTAATATAAAACTTATAGTAAAATGACAGACAGTAAACTTAATGGTTAAGTCACACTATTAAAATTCCCTTTAGGATATTTCAACCCCATACCATGGAGTTAAACACACAGTGGGTACATAAAGGAAGTAAAACCTCTATACCTTCCATTTTTTAAGATAAGTGAGATAGTGGTATATTGCTGATTGTTAGACGGATAAAATTATAAAATACGAGACTATACATACAGAATAGCTCATTCTTGTTCCTTATGTGGGTCTGTTTGAAACATATTCCACTGTATGCATAAGTTAATATGTAAGATTGTACATCTCAGTAAAGAAAAATGTAAAGGTGTTTATGTGAGTAACACAGTTAAATAAAAAATAAGATAAGCTTGTAGTAACCTGTATTTTGAGTTTAATGGGAATGAGCTCTACACTACATAGTAAATACCTGTATATAAATGATATTAAAATTGGTTGTTGAATACTATGGATGTGTGATAGGAACATTTTTCTAAATGGGATGGCAATGTGAATGTGATACTATTGCTAGGAAACTGAGGCTACACCCCACACTTGTAATATTTTGGGTCATACAAGTACTGCCGTCTCTTACCCATGAATTTTCTCTCTATTTTTCTGTCCTTTCTTGTCTGTTTCCCTCTTCAATACATGTAACCCATAACATGTGCAGGCATGGGAAAAGGACGTGGTGCAAAAGGGAGTGAGCCTTTTCCCATTTTTATTGGATTGCTATTTTGGATTTAAGGCAAAGTCTTCCTTGAAGTGTTGACATCTCTTTGTAGTGTGTGTTTGGTATTCAGAAGCCATCTGCACACACTGATATGAATGACAAGCATTGAACCGAGAGAAGCAAGCCTGTGCCAGATCAGCCTGACTATGCAGCTTCATCTTTTTTAATGCTCCAGGGTGGTTATTGTGTGCCTGTGTGTGGTATATGCAGGTGGATATACAGGCAATATTATTGTTGTATTTACATCTTACCATCTTATATATTAGTGTATTTGTTATAGCCATATGGTAAGCCTAATTCTTGTTAGCATTATATATAGTATATATAGTATATAAGTATATATAGTATATACACTGCTCACAAAAATTAGGGGTTGAACTGTCATTAAGCCACAACATTTTATCATCACTGATAAACATAAATCCTTAAATATGTCAAATGATTAATTCAGAAACGATTCTAGCTACCATCAGCCCTTTTAAACTGCCCAGTCTTGTTTATTAAAGGTTTTTTTTCTGAATAAAACTATTTTACTGTAAAACAACTATTGGTTACTAAACTAACTCCAAATACACACACAGTCACTCACTCACAATTGTATCCATTAGACTGGTCTTCCATTAACATTAATATTATTGATATAATAATATTAATATGTAATGTGAGTTACCAGGGATCAAAAGGTTCATAGGCTAGAGATCCTAAACACATAATTACTCTCTCTACATAGCTGCTTTATTTAAATCATGGTCCCATTTGGGGAGCTAACACACGCATGCACAGAGACAACACTATCTTACTCTAACACTGGGACACTTAATATACAACTGACCTAAAGCACGTGTTACACTGTAGGAGGAAACTCACAGAACTATGCAAACTCCACACAGGCAGTCTGCAGCTACCCTAAAACTCCCAGCCATGGTTATTTTAGTTCATAGCATGACTTGGAAAGCTACCAGACCCATCCCGACATAGTAACGTAGCAAAATCAGTTTGAAGTTCTGTTCGTAACAGTAAATTGTGTGATATTATAATCAGGAAATATTTCCTGATGTTGTAGTATTGAACAGTCTTTTACTACAGAGAACTGAGAGAACAAATATCACTAATGAAAAGCAGTACTGAAGTGCATTTGCATTATCGGCTGCATTTAATAATCTGAAGTGGAGATACTGCACTGTGTATGCCGATGTTTGAGAGGGAGGTTGAATCAAATCACATAAGATTTTGAAAAGCAAACCTCGGAAGACTGCTCAATTTTAACAGCTTTTGAAGATTAGATAGATTGATGGCTGAACTACAAACAGAAGATTCCTGGAGGATATCATTCCATCAGTTTTCTGACTGGATTTTTATTTTCATTGTGTGTGTGTGTCACTAGAGAAACAACTGTTTTCCTAGTGGCTTAAAGTTTAGTAGATTATTCATATGTTAGAGATATGCATACTGCCAGCTACAGATGCATCTTATAAATGTGCAGGTACATGCGCATAAGTGTTCGTCATTTAAGTATTTTTTTCATGTTTAGTTAAAAAATGAGGTCCTGCATCACATCACTAGGTCTTCTTCTCGCCCCACAGTGTTCATATCTCCACTACTCACACAGGCAGGGGATTTGGTGCAAGGCCTAATAAATATAGAAAAGGTCTCCTTCTTACTTCTCTTTGAAGCGAGGCCGGTGTTTAGGAAAAGAAAGGCGAAACAGATTTTGCTTTATGAATGTTTAATGAGGCTGCCGCTGGGAGCTGGAGTTTTCAGCATGCACAATGAGGAACTTTCTTCTCGTTTGTGTGAAGTGTAGAGGCTGAGCCCTACTTATATATACACCCCAAATGCCTTGGCCATTTCTGCAGAGGTCATTCGGAATCGTTACATCTGTGTAGATAGGGCGAGGAACGTGTGCACATGTGTGGAGAATAATATTCTGAATGACTGTAAAAAAAAATTTCCTTTGCCTGTTTGTTTATTCAGCAGACAGAGCGTGCTTGAACTGGGGCAAATCAGGACGTGCCGAGCCGCTACTTTTAATTTGGAAAAATAAACAACTATCTTGGACAGTGCTGTAACTTTGGCCCTTATTTAGTTCAACCTTCAACCTTGAACCAAAGCTGATGGCCAGAGACAGCCCGGCTGTGCAGTCACTTTCCTGGTAAATAAAGACATCATTTACTTATCCTTTCTCCCTTGCGTCATGGTGGCCAGACTCATTTTAATGTTTGGCAAGCATTAGAAAAGAAAAATTGTTGGAAATAGCCCACCCATGTGATAAGATTGAACTCTTTCAGATGTGTGACAAACTTATAGGAGGGCTGTATTGCTTCAATATTCCTTTTAGCTTTTAGCCTTCCTTTTAACATTTAGCATATGAAATTATTCAGTGACTTACAATTGAGCTGAGCAGTTAAGGTTAAAGGGCTTGCTCATGGGCCCAATATTGGCAACTTGGTGAAATTAGCATATGTACTACAGTGATTTAAAAAATTATCCTTCCTTGTCCTAATTAGCTTTTTCTTTGAAAAGGGATATATCACAGATCATGGGCGGTATTCATGGCAATCTTAAAACTAGATGTACCCTCTAATTTTTGGATTTAGGGGTGAAATTAACGAAATGGCCGAATGTGTGTGTGTGTGTGGATACCACTTGTGAGTAGTGTCTTTAAGTATTTCAGACACAATGATTGCTAATAGGTGTATAAAGAGCACAAAGCAATATAATTTTTATACCCAATCATCAGCTGTGCAAAAAATTTCATAAAATGTATCCATTGCCACAAGTCAGATTTAGACACGTCTGAACTAGTGTTGCCCCATTATAATATAAACTATTATTGTGAAATGGAAGTGTGTGTGTGTGTGTGTGTGTGTGTGTGTATATATAGTTTAAACTTACTTATGAATAAAAATAATAGCAGTGGGGTTTGGTTTGGGTAGTGGGGAGAAAGACGAAAACACATTGCGAGTTAGTGGCTTATACAGTGGAGAGAGAAATTAGTTATTGTGGGAATCAGATACTGGGTGTTCAGATATGTTTGACTGTAAATGTCACATTTATTTATAGTTTTAAAAGTCACGTTCACAGTGTGTATTATAACATAAAATATGAAGTCTTTTAAAAGTCTTTGAAGTCTTGTAAGTTTTTTATGATACAAATTCTATGAAATAAGATTCAGTAATACTCATAGCCATGGAGTGTTATGCTGCATTTGCTCAATTGGGTTTAGGATAGGGTTCTGGCTGGGCCAGTCAAGAATGGGCACAGAGTTGTTCTGAAGCCACTGCTTTGTTATTTTAGCTGTGTGCTTAGAATCATTGTCTTGTTGGAAGGTGAACCTTCGGCCCAGTCTGAGGTCCTGAACACTCTGGAAGAGGTTTTTTTCCAGGATATGTTTATACTTGGCTGCATTCATCTTTCCT
>JAUZSU010000590.1:0-10518 GCA_034780255.1 Parotocinclus maculicauda
CAGGGTCAATATACACAGCCGGGCTGCTATAGGCAAACCTTTGTCTAAAACCAGTTGTTTCAGTTTCATTGTCTAACCCCTGTATGTATATGTATGTATATATATATATATACACACAGTGTTCCCTCGTTTATCGCAGGGTTATGTTCCAGGACCACCCGCAAACAAAAACCCGCAAAGTAGGGACGGTATATTTATTTAAGTATTTATACACTATTTTAACCGTAGAACTTTTGGGTGGCATCGTAGGACTTGAATGACTTCAGTTTGTAATGAAACTTTCACAAAGTCCGAAAACAACACCACAGACAAAAACTTGCTCTAGTCTTACTTCTCATTTTTGGTCCGGATTTTGAGCTTGCTCTTGCTTGGTTGCCTTTATATGTCAAACTTGAAGAAATAAACATTTACATGGAAGTAACTGGTGGAAGTGGGCTTATGTACATTATTACCATAAATACATTAGTGAGATTTAACATGATAAATAAATTTAGTGCTCTGCTATCCTTTCTAAAATATCATATAATTAATTAATGCATGAACAGAAAGTGTTGCTCCTTACTGATCGGAATTGAAAGGTGCGAAATGTCAATCTATGTCAGTTATGGTACACTGATTCAAATTCACTAATGCAGAATTTGAAGTTTTATTGCCAGCTTGTCTTTCATTATAGTTGGTAAGTGCACTGTCAGGAGGTGGATTTAAATGTCTCCTTGTGCTATAGGTGTAGATTAGATGCCTGGGTTCGATTGTGTTTAGATTCAACTTGCTTGTTCTCGCAGGCCAAAGGTTTTATCAGCAGCTAGCTGTGCAAAGTGCTTTCATCTTATGTACAAATGGCAGCTGCAGCTGCAGCTTTTTATTTCAGACAAACAGGAGCTACACTATGTTAATTACATTGGTATTGATCCACAAATGACTAAGGCGTGATTTCTGTTTGACTGCATGAATCTAAACTGATGCCTGATTAGATTGAAGAGCAATGGTATAAATCTGTTCACTACAACTTTACGTAATGAAATTGCTCTTGTCAGCCATGGTGTACAAACTAGTTGTAGTGGATTTGGTGTGTAGCAGTTGCTAGAGTTATTACTTGGCTGTGGTAGCATAACATTGCATAATGTTTGCAACATTGTTAAAAAAATAGGTTATATTTCAAAATGAAATATCCCACTATAAAATATTCCCTAATTTGTGTGAGCAGTGTATATCCCTTCTCTTTGTAAACATATTATTGAGTACATTCTTGTAGTTGTTTTTTTAATAGTTTAAACCCCATTTCAGGCTAATAAAAGTGTACTGGATACTACTAAGGCTATCAAAACATTAGGACTTTTCAAATTGTAGAAATCGTGGTGTAGGTTGCGCAATTAACGTGCAATTCATAGTGGATGTATTGAGATCTTTATGGCTTGCAGTTGTACCTTTTATTTTTAGTTACTTTTTGATTGTTAAAGTGGAGAGATTTTGTGGTGGTACAGCAGTTACAGTACTGCACAGTGAACGATTTAGGGGTCAAACACCAACATTGAAAAACTGTCACTGTTGGTCCCTTCAGCAAAGCATTTAACCCATGCATGTGTGTATATACACTGCTTACAAAAAATAAGGGATATTTAAAAATGGACATGGATTTAAAAAGAAGCATTTTGATTTTATTTCATTAAACAATATGATCAGAAAAGCAAATGGAAATCAAAGAAACTTGTTTGATTACACAAATGAGAGGCATTATTGTGGTTTAGTAGGAAGTGACATATTCATGGGGATACACAAAAGCATGTCAAACTGAACAAGAGTGCCACACATTGACTGTTCAGTAGGGTGTATGGTCACCTGAGACTGCTGTACCACACTGACAGCGGTGGGGCATGGACAGGATCCGATTGTCCAGCAGTTCTTTTGAGATTCTCTTCAAATTCTTTTAGAAATATCCCCTCATTTCTTGCTATTCAATCACGATAACTGAGTTTGCAATTTATGTACTTTTCATTTGCTTTTCTGATTATCTTGTTTAATGAAATATGATCAAATGTTATAATAATAGTTATGCTGTTCCTGCAGAACAAATTCCTTTGTTGGCATTTCAGATAAGTACATTGGCAGGGTCTGCAGTAACAGTAAGTGATAGAATTGTTACCCTCTCTTTTAAGATCCCAAGCAAGTTGCTAAGTTTTGTATAAACAGCCCCACATTGGAAGTAGGCAGAGATGATGCTCATTCAGTTTTGAGACATACCCAGAAATGTTATGTTAAAAGTAATTGCCTCAGGTATTACAAATTACAGTCGTTTCTCAAATTGGTCTTTCTAAATTACAAATTTTAATTTTTTTATACAAATGAAGTTGCTAATCCAAGTATTTTTCTTGCAGTGTAGAACCCTGGGACTCTGTTAATGTTAAAACCTCCAGGGTGTACATTAGAAACATCAAACATGAGTAACCAAATCCTTTATTATAGGAGCAGATGTCTGCGTCTGATGGATAAATATAGTCAGTGATATGATTTACCATGACCATATGTGCAAATTATATGCATTAGCCACATAATATATTATTAGTATAATATTATGCAGTTTTATTAGAGACATTTCTTACTGCTGACTGATAATGAGTGATTTTAAGACATGTATTTTTTTTATTATTGCATTTGTCACTTATCTGTACTTAAGCAGTTTTCTAGAACTTTTACATTAGAGTCTGCTGTTACGAATGTATTCATGCTTGCTTTTTACAAGGAAGCAATGTGAAACTGTAAACTTGTGGACCCTGCTGGTGCAGGGTCTGAAAATATCCAGTGGTTTATACTAATGAGACAGGTATAGATAAACAGCGGGGCATTTGTGTTAACCTTAGTAAATAGTTAAATGCAGGCTTCTGCTGTGTTTGATAATTGACAGACATTGACAGTTTTTCCAATCAATACAGATGTCAAACTTTACTCTAATCTCATTATGAGCTTTTGATTGTCAGATAACCATTGATTGATGTTCGTTGAGATGGGTAAAATATGGCCTTTCTGCTTTTACTGTGAAATCAAATCAGCACACAGACTTTAAAGATTTTTCTGGTATTTGTGCTGACTACCAACATTTTCTAATTTGACCTCAATAGTTTTTCAGTATGCCTGTTCATTCTGCCGGAAGTCAGTTTCCTTGGAAACAGACACTGTTTAAAAAGTGCTTGGTCTTCATAGGAACAGAAAAGTATATTTGCAGTTAATATTTTTTTTAGCAAGATCCTGAAAATGTTTATGTTACAAGGCGTAGAGTAAAAGTAAACAGATAGGCATGTACCCTGCACCCAGTACATGCATTCTTTACGTGCATCTATGACATGCATTTTAAATGTATGTAAATTGTGTTTAGTGCAGATCATTGCGTACAGATAAGGACACAGAGTGTGTTTGTGGCGTGTGTGGGTGCCTGTGTGTGTGTGCCTGTGTGTGTGTGCCTGTGTGTGTGCGTGCGTGTCCTTGTGCATATGTATGTGCATGCAGTCAATAAACCAAAAGCAATGAGAGTCCCAGTTGTGTTATTTTCAATCTAGCATCATCCTCTGGCCCCTGAACCATCTATCGCTGACTGTCGGAGTCTTCTGTCTCACTGTGTCTTTGCTCTGTTTCTAGGACCGCTCTCCTGTCTCTTGTGCTGCGCTGCCTTTCTTAACTCTTACAATCTCTCCATCACTGCTTTCCTTTTCTGTACTCTCTTTCCGAATCTCCTTTTGTTTCTATTGTATTCACCTCACCTACCTGTTTTCTTGACCTGCTCTGCTGTCTAGTGCTTTCTCAATTCATCTTTGCTCTCCTGACTCTGCTTTTGCTTTCTTGCTCTCTGTACCTATCTCTGATTTTCTGCATAACCTGTTAGCTCATTCTCCCCGACTCTGGTCTTTGGTCTACCTCGTTTGCATACTCTTTCTCCTTTTTAAATACATACACTTAATGGATTAGAATTGAAATAAATGTGATAATATTGTAGCGTCAGTGTGGAGGAAGAAATCACACCAGCCGAGGAACATTTACTCATAATGCAGAGCTTTATTAAAAGTGTCACAGACAGAGTTACCAACCCCGATAAGGACTATTTACCGGTCAGCATGACAGAAGGGCCGATAAAACACAGCTCAGCCCACTCAGGGTACTCTTACACACAGCACACCAGCTCATGGTTGGTACACAGTGAATATCATCCAATACATACATTTATAGTTCAGAATAAAAATCAGAAAATACATAAATACAGTATGAGCTTTTATTTTAAACATATTTTAGAAAAATATTTCATTGTCTTGCTAAGATACACAGGGATGTCCTCGAAAAAGACGTTCCTTGGAACACATGTATGTACCTTTCAACCTTAATGGTGCCTTCACAGATCTTCAAGTTATTCAATGGCACAAACATACCCCCATACAATGAGAGATGCTGGCTTTTGATTAAAAAAATAATAATTTAAAAACATTTGAAATGTGAACTCATCAAACCAATGGACATTTTTTCCACTTTGGTCAGTCCATCTCAGATGAGCTCGGGCCCAGAGAAGCCGGTGGCGTTTCTTGGGTGTTGTTGATATATGGCTTTCACTTTACATGATAGAGTTTTAACTTGCACTTAAAGAAGGAACGACGGACTGTGTTCACTGACAATGGTTTTCTGAAGTGTTCCTGTGGTCCATGTGGTAATATCGGTTATAGAATGATGTCAGGTTTTAATGCAATGCCGTCTGAGGGATCAAAGGTCATGGCCATTCAATGTTTGTTTTCGGACTTGCCTCTTACTTGCATAGATTTCTCCAGATTTTCCAAATCGATAAATTCCTTTCAACGACACTTGGGATGCTTGTTTTATACCCAATTATGACACTTACCTGTTTCTAATTAACCTGTTCACCTGTGTCCTTTTCCAGACAGGTGTTGTTTGAGCAACTTTCCCAGTCTTTTGTTGTCCCTGTCCCAACTTCTTAGGAATGTGTTGCAGGCATTAAATTCAAAATGAGTGATTTTTTGCAAAAAACATTAAAGAGTATCTGTTTGATCATTAGATATCGTGTCTTTGTAGTTTATTCAATTGAAAATAGGTTGAAAAGGATTTACACATAATTGTATTTTGCTTTTATATACATAATTATTTGCGTTCTTTTTCTGCTACTGGTGATTTATATTATGTATGTGCTATAGAGCTATTTTGTATAATATTATTCCTTAACATCTAGGACTTTGAGATAATATTGCACTTTCTTAAAGTTTGTGTAAAATATTTTTATAAGCCTAAGTGGAGCTATAGATTTATTAATAGAGATATTAATTTGGTTTCCTTACTTCAAACAATGAAGTTCTGCAAACTAATGCAAGTCATCTGCATTAAATCATGTGTATCTTAATAGGAATAAACATTGGAATATAGAGATGAATAGCAGATTATTAAGAAGGGCTAATGATTAAAAAAGTAAAAAGGCTGAAGAAAGCACGAACCTGCAAAATTACACACAAGTGTTCTGCATCTTCGGGCTCTAATGAACTCCTTTAATACTTAGAGTGGTGAATATTTCTTAGCCTAAAGGGATACTGGCATGAGAACATCAATGCTGAAACACTTTCAGTAACTTTTTTTTTCTAATTATCACAGAGAAACAACTTCAAATGACAAAATTGTAGCTAAATTACGGTATTCAGCTAGCAGAAGTACGTGCAGAAAAAGGAACTTAACTCTTTCAGTCCTACGTATCTTTTAAGGAAGCAAAATAATTTATATGCAGCATGTTTGTTTAGAGGATCAAAATATTTTACTACTTCAATTTTGAACAGTCGAAAACATTTTCCAGTGCAATTTTCAGTATGTAATGCTCACAACAATTAAGGAAATACTTCAAACTACTATTACTATTACTTAAATTATACTACAATTGAATGTCCCTTAATTTCTGTGAGCAGTGTATTTACAAATTATAAAACATGGACACTGAAGTCAGTATTAATCACCAACGGTAATTCAGGAAGATGGCAAACGTGACGTGCAGCAAGGACCAGGTTTATTGTAGCATAATATACAGAATGTAAAGCACAACTAAAACATAATACAACAGGCGGGTAGGATCAAAAGCTGGAAGTGACGATAGAAGATCCTACCTCACCTGTGCCAAACACAAACCAAAATCCAAATCATAACGTGTAACAAAGAAAGCTTCGCACCACATGAACCCTTGGCGAAGCAGTCGCCAGGCGTGACAATATCTATTGCTAAGTGCTAATAAATAGTAAAAATAAGCTTCAGAACATGTTACTCTTGCTTTTTTCACATTATTCAACTGACACTTTATTTGGACAGTAACAATATCAGCATGAGTTCTTTGTTGCAAAAAAAATCAAAGCATGTAGCAGTCAAAGCAATAACTGTTTCCTGTAACTTCTTCTTGCTTCTATAAATATAATTTTTTCTGAAATTCCTGTCTCGTTATTTCTGTCCTCTTTTTGTGATAGACATTTACTTGGTGGATATTATGGACATACCCACTCGATGGTTGAGAATCATTAACACTGTGACTGATTGGGTTTTCTGTCGATACCAAGCAACCTAATGCCTATTAGGCACCAATAAGAGTCTGGATTTATCTTAATTAGCAGAACTTATTAAACTCATTGCCATGAAGCAGTGCTGCATACACTCCTCATACCTAAAAACGGTGTAGTCATAACTCATTTTTGCTGAACTTTATTGGGTACTATGAAAATAAAGTTTTGAGTACATTTGAGTACAAAGTACATTTCTACATGGCCATGTTCATTTGTTTCCCATACTTTTGAACTAAATTGTTTAGCTGTCTTTTTTATAATACAATAACCCTGTCAGTCACAGCAATACCTAAATAAGGACAAATGGATTCCTACGAAAACAGGTGGTGTGTACAGTATGAACGTGGTTCTAATTAATTGTTGGTGTTGATGTACTTTAACTTGTCAATACGCACTATAAATTCAAGTAAATGCACCTAAAATCTAATATACACATCCATACACAGACAAAAACACCTAGATGCACTGTACATGTCTACGGCAATGAGCAAGCAAAGTGGATGAAATGCTGCTGCTGATGATGATCTTCACATTCTTTGAGTGTGATTTGCTGAGTGTGAGCTTGAGCATTGATATGCCAGCAGTGTGCATGTGTGCTTACCTGATTGTTTTATATTAGGTAATTTTATATACTTTAACCCTTTTTAGTTGTTCATGTGTGTAGTTATTAGAGGGTGCTGTCCGTTTGTTAAAGTTGTAATAATCTTTACAAAGCAGATTAGGTTTTGGCTTTTGAAAAGAAAGCCCTGCAGATCAAGTATGCACAATGATCTGAAAGAGAACATGTGTTTTTAACAACTTGTTAAATGTATTGAAGCTGTGCTGATTGAGATTTACTGATGCTGGATGCTTACTACTTATATGTGCGTGTTATGTTCAGTTGTGGTGGTTTAGGTGTTTGTGGTAATTTTATATGGTTAGCCATCTTGTAGATTATTATTCCAGACATAACATCAACTAAGCCTCAGTTACTGTTCCTAGTCATTAACTGTAATCCTTGCTGCTTATGGACATTGCTTCTGGACTGTGGCAACAAAACGACAAATCTATTGATTTTGATCAAATCTTATTGATGCATTACTGGAATTTATCCAGTTGTAAGTCACAATACATATAAAAATTATAACACATTGTTTTTGTACATTACCCAGGTCTTATGAAAGGAGAAATTAGATCACTCTGTGCACAGCCTAGTGGATGCATATCCACTTTATTTTACTTTTAGTTTTAATTACTTTTGAGAAGAAAAATGAACAGTGTGGTGGTAAGAAATTATTGCCACAAGTGATTTTATGTATTTATTCATGTAGGCTATTGAAATTTCCATATAGTTAACCTAAAGGAGAGCTGTTAGAAGTGTTAAGATATGCAGGGCTTTTTGATGTATGTGACACATAATGATAGCAGCAAAGACTCAAGACATAACAGATTGCAGACATTAAACATTAAATAACAGACATTAAATAACAGATTGGTGACATTAAATAACACTTAACAAAATTTGTTGTTTGCTCATGCAGCAGTGTTTCTGCTGTTTGACCTTTGGCCACATTAAACCATGTAGGTCAATTAACAGACTTGGACCATAATGGTACTTTGCAGAAGCTAATTAAATGTAGGGGCATTTTGTATACAAACCTGTCCACAAATAACACAATAGCCACAGTACAGGAGAAGGGGTAGCAGATGTAGTAGTATGGATACCAATAATGGTAGTAAACATTGTATGCAGTACAGCTTTATCTCAAACTCTTATTCTTTCACTCATGCATGTTCCATACTGGTTTAATCCATCTCAGGGTTTTGGAGGGGCCTTGGTCTGGTCGAAAGCTCATGGGACACCAGTCTTTTCTCTGTCTCATTCATATAATGCTTCATCTAGCTCTGATCACTACAGTATAAAATAAAAAATTATAAAATAATTCCAATATCAGTTGATAGTGTAGTTTACTCAGTGACTGGAGAAAAAGTGAAGAATGTAGGTGGAGGTAAGAAGCCTCTCTGTTTGCTTGCTTCACAGTTCTGAGTTGACTAAAGATGCTATTCCATACACGTGCTTTCATATATGCCAAGTTCCAATCTTTGTTTAATTAGCTCCACTGTGATCAATCTTTTTTTGCTTTCTGCCTGAAATTTAAGTGCATTTCCAATTTACTTTCATAAAGCAAAATACTAACAGAAAAAAGACTAAAAATAGCCATTATTAAAAAGAAAGAAAGTTACCTTTTGTGCATGTGTTTTGTGTTTTTACATCCACTTAAATTGTTTGCAAAATCCAGTCCAATGAGTCAACTCAGTTTTAAGCAAAAGGTCTGAAATCTGAGAACCTGGCACCTTAATCTGGCACCTTCCAAATGTACCAAATGTGGGTGACTAATGAAAAATAGATTTATCGGTACGTTATCTACTGGATCTGCACTTGCAGACTTGCAGACTCAAAAAGTCTTCAGCAGTCCATTCACTCTTAAGTAGAATCTAACAGCAGCCATTACCACCTTATTTAATCATGGCAGTTAAAAAGAAACCAAGGATCGCCACCACCCAAGTAAAAATGTACTGTAAACTTTGACAGTAGAACCATGAAGTGGCCAAATTACCATCAAAATCCATGGTAGAACTGTGAAATAATTCATGGTCAGTTCATAGTAAACCAAGTTTACAGTTGTACTATGAAACTTGACAGTGGAACCATGAAGTGGCCAAATTACCATTACAAATTTATAGTAGTGCAAACTGTATAGTCAAACTGTGAAAGTTCACATTAAAACTGTCAATCAGTTTACAGTTTTACGATGAAATTTCACAGTACATTCTTTACTGGGCAGTGCCTTCCTGGTGACTTTGGGCTCTGTTGGTGACTACTTTTTAGGGCAGACAGTCCAACGGACACTGCACATTTTAAAAAAAGGCACCCACTTTAACTTTGCACATGGATTTTATCTTAACAAAGAAGGAGACTGCTGGCCAAAAAATAAGTATTGTTTGACCACAATAATGTATCCTGCATTTGGCAAAAAAGGCAAAACCTTTAACCCTAAAAACACCATCCCCACTGTCAAACATGTCAGCCAATGGACCAGGGAACCTAATCACAGTAAACAGCACCATGTAAAAAAGAGCAATACATCAAGATTCTCAACAAAAAAATCAGGCAGTCTGCAGGGAAACTTGGCCTTGGGCACCATTTTACTTTTCACCACGACAACGACCCAAAGTCAAGACACACACCCAAAGTGGTGAATAAATTGACAAAACGGACAAAGACATTAAAACTTTGCAGTGACTCAGCCAGAGTCCTGACTTTGCAGTTCTGTGGAGGGAGCTAAAGAGTTGGAGTTCATTGCTAAAGATGAATGGGCAAAAAGGACAGTGGAGACATTCAAAAAGCTGGTCAGCAAATATAGGAAGTGTTTGATTGCTGTGATAGCCAATAAAGCCTTTCTATTGATTATTAACGAGGGTACATGCCACTATTTTCAAATGTAAATAAAATCTAAGAAATATATTTGATTCACAATGAGGCCTCTTATACTTTGTGTTATTATTTGGGAGATGCCTGTTTCATTTCCAGTCAAAAACAAAACACACACACACACACACACACATACACATATATATACAGTCATTTGAAAAAGGTTGAGAACCCCTATTAATCTTAATAATTTTTAGTTCTAAATATTTGGGTGTTTGCAACAGCGATTTCAGTTTGATATATCTAATCACTGATGGACACAGTAATATTTCAGGATTGAAATGAGGTTTATTGTACTAACAGAAAATATGCATTAAACCAAAATTTGACCGGTGCAAAAGTATGGGCACCCTTATCATTTTATTGATTTGAATACTCCTAACTACTTTTTACTGACTTACTGAAGCACAAAATTGGTTTGGTAACCTCATTGAGCTTTGAACTTCATAGCCAGGTGTATCCAATCATGAGAAA
>JAUZSU010000591.1:0-11413 GCA_034780255.1 Parotocinclus maculicauda
CACCCATGGAGGACGGGTCCCTTTTTGAGTCTTGGTCCTCCCACGGTTTCTTCCTTCTACTTTCAGGGAGTTTTTTCTTGCCCCTGTCGCTTTAGGTTTGCTCAATTCGGGATTGGCCTTTGGAGATAATATAAGACTGTAGAGCTGCTTTGAGACAATGCTCCGTTGTAAAAAGTGCTGTAGAAATAAATTCACAAATGTGATAGCATGTGCAAAACCAACTTAATCTTTGAACTGCCAAGAAAAACGTACTGCATAATCCAAGCACCACCATGGCTGTATGGGCATCATAACATTGCAGTACTTATGAATATCAAATGTGCACACACCCACACATGGGTGTGCTACACCTAAAAGGAACCTCATTATCCTAATGGAGAGCTTTTTATTCATGTTGTTTGTTTGAAAAGAAAGCGGTTTCTGTTAAAAATGCAGTATTTCCCATGAGGACCAGCAAAATGTCTCCACAAGGTAAAGAATGTCAAGATCGTTGAGACGTTTGGTCTTAGCAATATTATACGAGCTTCACACAGACACACGCATAGACACACACACACACACACACACACACACACACAGTCATTCCACTTAATCAATCAGTATTCAATTAGTGTTCAAAGACTAATATACTGAATAGTACACTGCTCACAAAACTAAGGCATTATAAAATGAAATATCCCCTAATTTTTATGAGCAGTGTATGTTAAATTAGCCCAATTAAATGAGCATGCTGTTTAGTAGGCCATATGCACTTTGATGGTTTTCCTTGGTTTTACTTAGCTTACACATCGTTGGTGCTGCACATCACCTTAAACCGTTTCCATCGTGGTCCGAATGGTGCAAGTACTGTGCATATGCATACTTTCAAATGTAGCCTTATAAGTGTATAGGATTCAGTTGCAAGTGTGTGTGTATGTGTGTGTGAGTGTGAATCTCTTTTGTAAGTGTGATAATGGGGGTAGCCTGTTGCATGTTGGAATGTATGACTGGGAAGGTGCTGGTTGTGAATGTGTACTTCTGATGTGGTCACCCATTCTGACTCTGTTGCTGTCCCAGTTTGTGTCTAATGTAATGGATGTTTGGGGAACTCCCAAACATAAAGCAGCCAGAAGAACAGAGCAGAAATTCCATCAGCAATAGCTGAGAAGTCCTGGCCCATAATATTTAGCAGAGGACCCGGAGAGGAAAGCTGTGCTGAGGCAACTATTAATACCGATTTGGAATAAAAAGTGTTTGTCAATGTGTGTGTCTGGTTTTTAAGGGTTTTCTTGTGAAATTAATGCATTTAAACCCTTGCTATAGCCACCTTCTGAAAAACCAGGGGGGCGGGGTTAGGGTGCAAATATCAGATTTTAACAAAACACACCTGGTCCCTGTAAAGTCATGAAAACATAGCCACTCATTCACACATGCAAACTGGTCAGTGCATAAATGTTGAGCTGTGAGTCACTTCAGTGTGGTTTGTCTCTAACTAGCTGTGTCTCCAGTTCCCAGTCTACGGCCTGATGCTTTCTGAAAACCACACAAGTGCAAATCCTGAACTTCATATGTGCTGTGTGTAAGACTGACCTCTGCTCTGTGTTAAAGATGAAAAAGACATGCTTGTTGGACATGAAGGTCTTCTCTGAGTAGCGCACCTTTAGGTTATCCAAAGGAAGCATATACTTCTTCTCTTTCTCCTGCGGGGGTCAAACACAGGGCAGAAGTCAGGGGTGAACCAAGCATTTGAAACAGAAGTCCATCTCAAGCTGGGATCAAACCCAACTTATAAATCTTTTTCTTTTTTTTTAGCACCACCATAGCCAAGCCGACAAACAGCATTGCCTCTAAACTGAAGAAAAAAACACACACAAAATGCGTAATCTTACACTAAGTACTTTATTCCAAATAAAATCTTTGCCATACTTTCTATTTGAATTTTGACCACAAAGCGTTTCAGGGTCCAGAACTCGACAAGGTTGATGCTGAAACAAGAAAAATCTGAACCTACGATTTGTGTTGAACATCTGTCCTGGCTAGCTAAATGAACATTAAGCTTTTATTTCTATCCCATGTGGTTACAGACTTGACGTCACCTTACACAGAAGAATCATCACTTGAAGGAGGTTTAATGACCTGACTAACTGAAATTGGCCTTAAAATGACGATATTCCATTAAAACGTTACAGTAATGTTTGTGTATTTATGATTTCAGAATGTTGTGTGCATGCAGTGGTTTTAAAATGGGATTGTGTAACTTTAAATTCATTTCCAGTAAAACAGGACCAATCACGTTATGGTACTGTGGTCAAGAATGAAGTGAACACTTTTGGGTTTGTTGTCTTGATGGTACTGGATGGTCTTTGCTCAAGAGCACACAGCATCCACAGTTTCCAAAAAAGCTGATTTATTTGAACACAATACACGTTTCTACTGTGGGACGGTCCATCCTGGATGTCTCTGAGCCTGGAGAAGTCGATGCCGTTTCTGAACGTGGGTAACATGAGGGTTCTTTGTTGCACAGTAAAGTTTTAAGTAGCATTTGTGAATGTAACTCTGTATTGTAGTGCTCACAAAAGGTTTAATACAGGTTTAATAATCCTCTGCCCATGTGGTTTTATTTGTTTTGATGCAGCGCCGTCTGAGGAATCGAAGATCATGATGGCTATTCAGCTTAAGCTTGTTTTTCCTCCCGGTTCTTTCACTCATTTCATAATATTATGCACTGTAGAGGATGAAATATGCAAATTCCTATTGATCTTCCTTGGAGGTAAATTGTGGTTAAACATTTTAATATTTTTTCATGTGTTTATTGACAAACGGGAGATCATTTGCCCATATTTGCGTATCAAAGACTGTCCTTGATGCTGCTTTTGTACCAAATCATGATTATAATCACCTGACATCACCTGTTTGCAATCACATCATTATTTAAAAATACATTAAAAATACATTACAATCTCTAAAAGGCCCCCAGTACCAACTTTTTAAGGAACGCGTTGCAGACCTGAAATGCAGGAATTGTTGTTTATTAGCAAATCTAAGAAGTTTAAACATTTTTACTGCTCAAAAATTAGAGGATATTTCGTTTTCAGGTTTATGGAAAATGTAAATGTAAGAAACATTGTATTTATATATATATATATATGTGGTCCCAACCTTTTCTGATTTGAGGTTATAGAATACTTGCTAAAAGTTCAGACACAAGGGTGCAGTCCTAATTAACTTTTTTTGCCAGGAGCTTTAATATAACAATTTTTTTGTTCCTATAATACAGTGTTTGCAAGCTTCCTTTAGCCAGCAAAAACACGGTTGTAGTGAAGTGCTGTTCATGTGACCTGGTGGCTTTGGAATCTAAGAGTACAAGTTCCATCCATTACAGTTTAGGAAATTCCCCCAGCTTTACCCGAGTTTTTTCTTGTTTTTTTCCCCCCACAAATTACACTTTTTAGTCGTTAAAAACAAAGTCGTGTAATGTAACAAAGTCGTTACATTTTGTTTATCATTTCATTCTGAATTAGGTAAGACAGACTTTATTCTGACAACATAAGACGGTTGGAAACTTTTGTAGTATTGCCGTTTTTTTGTGTCGAAGGACTGAAACTGTAAGTCTCTTTAACCTACTTGGTGTAAACATTTCAGAATACATTTCGAATACATTTCCATTTCAGATTTAATTATAACACACAATGTTTTATGAAAAAAATCTGGTTATTAACTAACAACATAAAAGCATAATAAAAAAACATTTCAGTGAATGTTAAAATCCATTCGATATAATTGCTTCCAGAGAGTCTGAAAACAAGAAATATCACTGGAAAGTTTGAGATCATGCTGGTTTTGGAATTTGTCGACTGAAATATCTCTTGATTATTTCTGCCCTTGAACACTCCAAGCACACAAATTACACAAGCTGAATCAAAATAGTATCATGTGAGATCGTTTAACAGATTGAACCCTGATGCTGCAATTTTATGTTTAACACCAATATTCTCTAATTCTAGCCCAGGGTAGTGCCACAGTGGTCTTAAAGAATCCCCGAGCAGTTCTGATCTATATCCCTGTAATCAGGGTGAGCAGAGCTGAAGATAAGCATACTACAAGACAGGGATGCTGCAAGATTTTTGGCGGGAGTGAAAAAAAATGAAAGAGGGATTGGAAGAATGAAAGAAAAGGCTCACATGGAAATCATTATTCAGCTTGAGCCTCTAAAACACAGCATTACGGAAAAAAAGCTTCCCCCACCCCCCACCCCCGCCCCTCTTTCAGTCCAGGAGGGGCTGGGGTCTAAGGAAATGACTTATATTACACCATAAAAAAGGCACAGCAAAGAAAAATAGCGGGAACCGAAGGTACGTAAGCAAAGGTGGAGATCGAATTTGATAGTGGAATCTGTGACTGACAGAAAACACACAGAGTAGATTAGAAGTAGACAAAACAAAGTTTTAGAAGGAGACCTGTTAAGGCCCTTTTACATCATGTCTCGTGCCCTGTCCTTCTAACCCTTGCACGTTTTTTTCTCCTTCGCTCTCACTTACTCCCTGCACCCCTCCTAGTCTGCTCCCCTCTAAAACTTTCTCTTTTTTCCCTTCCAGAGAGGCCCACTTCCTGCCTGAGTTTTTGAGGTTGAAAAAAAAGGTCAGAAATGACGGGCTGGCGTTAAGACTACAACATCTGGTACCGCTTTAGCAAGAGCGCGCAAAAGAGAGGAGAGAGAGAGAGAGAGAGAGAGAGAGAGAGAGAGAGAGAGAGAAAAGGGAGAGGGATGGAGCAGGAAAAGTTCAGAGAAGTACTGGAAGTACAGAAGAAGGATGGAGGGGAGAGATGGGAGGACAGAAAAACAGTGGAGAACTTCTGACAGAGGTGTGGACAACCCAACGTCAGAGAGAAGCATTGAAAGTCTGAAAAAAAGTGAGAGCACAACAACGACTAACTCCTAAAAATCAATTCCCCAAGGGTACCATCAACCCTTATATGGCCAGCAGGTTCCTCCCTCTCTCTCTCCGACACTCCACCCGCGCCGCCTTGCTCCCTGGTTCTTCTCTCATTTTTCACCATGACTTCCCCAAATGTGCTGCCAGACTGCCGGCTATAGGAGTGAAACGTGCCACGTCAGGACTGGATACTCAGCCGAAAGCAACCTGGGGAAACGTGCAACGACTCCAGGGCCGAGGCAACCCTGAACTCAGAGGGAACGACGGACAGGACGGGAATCAGTGATGATGGAGCTCCGGGGTGCTGCTCCCTGCCCTCCCTGTCTCTCCTGGTCACTGCCAGGAAGAGAGTGAGAGATACAACATGGAGACTATTTCTATCTTGTTTATATTTTATCTTTTGCCTCCTCCTGCGAACGTCTGCGCCAGTTAGAATGGGCTGAGCGATTAAGTAGATAGAAGGAAAAAAAGAGACAAGACAAAGAGAAAGAGATGGAACTATCTCCTGCTCCGTCATCCCAGTGTTCAGACTACCTGTTCAGGATCATACTGGTGTACAGTAGTCTGCACATTGGTTAGACTGTGCATGGACTCAACTGGCTGATCTGCACTAGATACACGCTCAAAACAAAGTTCTCTCCAGCGCTGTTCATCGATTTGAATTCTGCAATACGTGTAGGTTCCTCATGATGGTTTTTAGAACGGTTCATGGTGCCAATTGCCAAGGTTTGTACTATGTGTAGTAATGTTAATCCAACTCATATCACCAAGATATAGCAATCTCTAAACGACTCAGGGTTGTAGTCAGATTAGATCATGTGGGTCACACTTAATGGTCGTGGTTTTAATGACTGCGCAGATGTGAAGTCAAGTCAGATGCGTTTACACCTGTTTAAATTACACGACTTGTTGATTTCCTAAACGGACAAATCTAACACGACAAACTTCTGCAAATGTTATCGCATACTTTTAGGGACACTAGTAGTTTGAATTGACTTTTGAAAGATTTCCGTTTCATATTTACACTACCTAATGCAGTTAGTTTAAAAAGTTGTGTCGACCGAGTCAACGGAACACGAAATTTGTCCAAAAACATCTGTCATAAACGTTCAATTTAGTAAAAACTGTGAAATGTGTGCATGAACGTGCTATGCACATGACCACAGATCAATCACAAGGTCTGGATGGTGTACAGAGTTTTTCTACATCCCAGTTGACTGAGCGTTTAGCCGAAGCTGTGCACACATATGGAGTTAATACCTACCTGCTGCGAGACCTGAGGTGTCAGACATGTCTCCTGAGTTTTTAATTGCATGCAGAGAAAACGAACTTCAGATGATGCCCAGGGCTGTTATGAACAGAACTATTTCTCTTCTACCACACACACACAAACACAAACACACACGGAAACTGTGCATAGTTCAGCGCTCTCTGACGCGTGTATCTTAAAGCACATTCACATAGACTGTAGGAGAGAAACGTTTTTATCAGGAGTCATCTGTTTTCCCTCATGCAGCACCACTGGGAAAGACAGAAAGAGAGGGAGCGAAGCATAACGGGCGAGAGAGTGTGCTGCAGGAATGCGTGTCTGTTCAGTGTTGTGTTGATTTACCCAAAGCAACAGCACCAGAGAAAACACCAGTAATACCGAGGCAGCACTGACTACGTGTGTAAGAGAAGAAGAGAATCCAAATACCTGTCTGTAGTGATGGTAAAGTGCCTGACTTAAGCATACAGACATCTATGTGTGTGTGTGTGTGTGTGTGTGTGTGTGTGTGTGTGTGTGTGTGTGTGTGTGTGTAAGAAATCTCAGTATGTGATAGACGATAAGGACTGAACGGGTGTAGGAGTGAGCAGACATGTGGGATCTCTCCCTGTTTCACGCGCTCTCTTTCCCTGTCTCAATCCCTCTCTTGACTTCTTTCTCAGCAGGCTCTTGGAGGCTGGTGTTTGGACAAAGCCTCACCATTTTCCAGCCAGGAATGTGTATGGTCCCAGAGAGACCGCCAACCGCAGAGAGAGAGTGAGAGAGAGAGAGAGAGAGAGAGAAAGGGGAGAAACAGAGACAGAAACAGTCGATGTAGAAGAGTAATGAAGTGCAAAATTAAGATGAATGCGAGGAAAAATGTCGAGAGAGTCAGTGTTGATTAAACGCAAGAAAAAAGGAGGAAAAGGGGACAGATGTGAGTACAGACTTAAAACAAATACACAGAAACGGAGGAGACAGCACTAAAGATGACAAATGACTTGGTGTGTGTTCCAACAGGAAAGTCTCCTTGTTTTTAAGGATTTAGAGACGCCTGGGTGAGATATGCAACTACAGTAGGGCCTAGACTTTAGGAAAATACTTTCATAAATTGAATCAGGGCGGAGATATAAATGATCGTAAAGGGAATGATGGGATTAGGCAAAAGTTAAAGAAAAGGTTACAAATTGTTTTTTGCAGTGACAGTTGCTGAACTGCATATATAGTCAACATTCACTCTGTCATTTTTAGAAAGAAATTTTCGTTAAAAGACACGAGTTTTTGTATGAAAATTTAAAGACTGGCACCAACAATACAATTGTGAATGTGCCAGGTGAATGAATTCCAAACCTTATGCGTATGCCTATGTGTGTTAATATTGTGTGAGCACGGCCTATTCAAAAGTTCTTCAGTACAAATGTGTGTGTGTGTGTGTGTGTGTGTGTGTGCGTGTGTGCGCATGTCCCTCAGCAGTTATGCTATAAACGTTGTGCATAAATATGTAAGCCAGGACTGTTTGTGTTTATGTTACTATGTGTTTATTCGTAGCCACTTGTGTTTGGACCAGGACTTGCGTATGTGTGTTTGTGTGAGAGTAAGTTTGGCTTGGTGGAGATTCAGCTGTGTCAGGGTGATCTGGTCCAAATGCTTCAATTCCCAGCAGAGTACAGGAGAGAGCAAGAGGGAGAATGCTAGAAAGAACGTGAGGCAGGGTCAAAGGGGGTGAAAGAGGCTGGGGGGAAAAAAAAACTAAAGAGGCTGAAGGAAGAAATAAAAAGAAAGCAGCGACTCACAGTCCTCAACCAGTTCCTAATTACAGAGCACTAGCACAACATTTTTCACGTGTTATAAAACGTGGTGATCGGTTTTTCCTTCGTATCCGTTTCAAAAGAACGTGAAAATAAGCTCTCCTGTCTTGTTCTTTCACAGTCGCAAACTGTGCTGTCATTGGCTGAGAGTGTTGTCTGTCTGCCTGTCTACACTTGCTGTGCAGAACTTCCTGCACCTGTACAGCAGGCACAGACAGGCAGACAGATGGCAGCCCACCTGACAGGTGATGCACCAAGAATGACATGTCAGTCTTCCAAGTGGGACTAATGGATACAGCAGGACTTTGATGTTTAGTGATGCTAAACCATCTAACATGAACGTGACATAGTAAAATGATCCAGCGTAATAAAAGAACTGAAACTGTGAATGTCTGAATGAGATATGAAATGACATTGATGATCTAATCTCACCACGCCTTACCTCCTCGTCTTTAAACCATGAGAGGCTTTCTGTGGTCAGCAGGAACCAGTATTCTCTGGCTCCTCCCTTTATCAAACTGAGGTTGGTGATGGTCAGCCAGCCTTTATGGATCACCTGCAAAGTACAAGAAAGAGGACAGAACTTTAAAGGTATCTATGTAATAAAGATACCAGGATCATGAGTTCATCAGACCTTTGGAAAACAGAAAGAGAAATATGGGGATAATGAAAAAATATCTGAACGTGAACTGCAGTAGTCTATGACCGAAGCATACCTAATAGTGTGTAATAACAAATTAAAATAAAATAAACAAATTATAACGAGTTTTCTGTATACTGGGATGTTTGCCGCTGCTTTTTAGACCCGTTTGACCCATGTGACCTTTGATACACCTGCAAATTCAGCTATTTCTTTCACACTATGGCCTTTGGTAGATCCAAATGCTATCGGTCCTTTTCGCCAATCATTTCCATCTGCTTTGTAACCCATTTTCCTCCCATTGAACAAGACATTCACTACATTGTACACCCTGATCATCCAGCCATCAGAGCAACGCCATCTGCAGGAGCCTGAAGTTATTACCTTAATCATGCAAGGAGGCGTGCAAGGAGAATTTCTTTGTCCAGGGTGTGGAAACAAAATGTTAGACTTGTGTTAATGAAAATAATTGCTTATATACAATAATCTCCGCAGAGGCTTTGGTAGCCCTGGTCAAAAACACATTTTGTTAAATTATTTTCAAAAAGGAGGGAACACAAATCATTTTTGGTTTTAGTATTGTAAGTTAAATCACAATATCTTTGGAGGGTACACAATAAAATGGACACATTTCTGCAAATGAATCAATGAAATGTATATTAAATAATTAAGTAATGAATCAAAAAGCTAAAAAGTTACATATAATTTATCAGCTAACTTTAAATCTTTAAAAACATGTATCTGCAATAACTTTTGCAGAACTTGTTGTATTACATTTGTATTATATTTGTTGCCTGTAAATAAACATTCATTTATAAAAACAAAAAGTGCAATTTGACCAGGGAAGTCAATTTTTAAGATAAGTGTACTTTTTATTATTACTGAGTCTTACAGTGGTTAAAACAAAGAGCTTGCAGCTACGAGATATGTCATTCCCAGCAATGGACAAAATAAGAGATTGATGTCAGAAGTTATAGGTAGAAGAAAGTCAAATAAATTAAGACTAGCAGATGTTCAGAAGGAACTATGGGAAGACGGGGCAGATGTGATGATGAACGGGACGCAGAAAGCCAAATGCAGGCTTAGACGGGGAAGAGGGAGGCTAGAACAGAGTTCATGAACAGCCTGTAACCCTTGTACAGAATTGTATTCGGTTATTTATCTGCATTAAACCAATTGCACTGTAGTCTGTTTACTAGACGACCTAATAAAGTTCACAATCACAATTTCCTTTAGTCCTTGATCTTATAAAGAGACTGAGCAATTATTATATATTGTCATTATACCACTGGTATCTAATCTACTGGTGGCCTAAGACTTTTGCACACGTTGCAGTAAGGAAAGCTTACAGCAATGTGGTTGCTGTACATCATATAATCAGGTCATATCACCTCAACAGTGCAGTAAAATAATGATCAGTGACTTATGATCTGTAACATAAACATATACAGTCCAGACTGATATCAGAGGCAGTCAGAATTCAGGCCATATATATTTTCCAGCTAGGGCTACGTTATAATCTATTTAAATCCAATACATTAACTGAGAGATTAGTTAGTAAAATACACTGTTTACAAAAAATACAAAAAGTAATCGCATGAAGTGATTGAACAAAGAAGCACTTGATTTTATTTCATTAAACATGCTCATAAGGAAAGCATAAGAAAAGATTATGCAAATGAGATGCAAACTCATTTACTGTGATTGACTAGCAAGTGATGTATTCATGGCGTGAACAGAAACAAAACTGACAAGAGTGCCACACATCGATTGTTCATAGGGTGTATGGTCACCCAAGACTGCCAGTGATGGGACATGGACAGGATCAGATTGTCCAGCAGTTCTTGTGGGATCCACTTTATTTTTTTTATTTTTTATTTTCTCATTTTGAAATAGTCTTTATTTATTGTAAGCAGTGTATTTACAAAATCATCATTTATTGTTTGGGCACACCTGGTCAGTGCTGCAAGGCACAGCGACTCTTTGTAGGTGCAAAAAACAAGAGGAGGATAGCCAGATGGATCTTTATTTAGATTACTGGTTCCCAGTGCTCAGCCTCTTTGGTTCATATCCATCCTCTCTTTAGTGCAGGTCTGTCAGTTACGGAGATGCCTTTTGGTTAACTGACATCATACAGAAAAGATGTGAATTCACCAACATTTCATTGAATTCATTGAATTCATTATGGATCACTCAGATACTGGCACAAAAATCCAGCTTGTTGCACTCTGTAAACTGGTTTCTCTGGGTATTCACCTGAATACCTCCGGTTTAACCAGTGACAGGTTTCTAAGACCGCAGAGTGAGATATGGCTCTCTGTGTCACGCTTTGCCCCGCTCAAGTGGGCCATGTGACACAGACTGTGCCCAAACATATGTGTTTCCTGTTGGAAGATGGTTTTTAAAATAATACACAAGTTTGTTTGTATATTTTAAATTAGTATTAACATATGCCACTAACACCTAACTTAAAATTAAGAGATTTATATTTATTATGAGTTAAAAACTTCAATAAGACATTTTTATGTCGCCATCAACTGTAGTTAAAAAGCGGAATCTTATTTCTACCACACACTTGCATTTTAGGCCCCAGTGATGAGACTGCTTTGCCCTCTAATTAAAGTAATTCAAATATATTAAAAAATCCCAGTGAAACATTAATAACTGCCACTACCAAACACATACTTTCTGTAATTAAATAAACTTTCTAACAAAAATATTATTTTGTGTGTAACTGATCAAAGTATTGTAAGTAATGTATTTCTTAGACATTTTCTTAGCCATAAGGTCACTCAAAGCAAAAATA
>JAUZSU010000594.1:0-13090 GCA_034780255.1 Parotocinclus maculicauda
ATATTAGATGTTGGCACCTCCACATCATTGCATTCAGTTTTTATTCACAATTTGTTTAGTGTCCCAACTTTTTTGGACTCCGGTTTCTACACTTTGCTAGTCGTTAATTATTATTATTGTCATTACTATATGAAAATATGACTTGAGTCAATGTTTTACTGTGATTACACTGTGGTGAACAGACAAAGCATGAGGGTGAAGAATTTTGTGTGTAGTTTGTAATATAATAAAGGAAGTTGATCTAATTAGAAATAATGAAATATTCCATTTTATGTTGCAGGGTAAATTTTATCGCTGCACAGATGAGGCAAAACACACACCCGACCAGTGCAAGTAAGTGCTATTGGAAATGCATTAATTGACAAAAGAAATAATTCAGTAAAGGTGTTGTCGAAATCGAATGAAAGTTCATATGTATGTATGTAATTATTTATAGTGTACTGTAGTGATTACCACATTGAATCGAAAGCATAAGCTTGTTGGGGGAAAACTGTACAAATGGCCAACCTGTGACCACAGGACATAGTGAAAATGTAGTTGTTAGTGTCCCTCATATCACTACTAGGGGTGATCAACTGTCATGTGAATCCCTATATCATCACACTAGCAGCAGTGGGAGTGTGTTGCTTTACTGTAAAGGTAGGATTGAAGCACTCACCACAAAACCTCCATACTGTAACCTGACTATTGTTGGATCACAAAGTGAACCTGATTTTAGAACCTGGAAATGGTCAAGGCGAAGACAGGGTTGTGTATTGAAGATGGCATCTGCACCTGGATGGTTGACAATGAAACTGTAGTTTTTGTCAGAGAATCAAAAATCCTCTATACTGGTGGTCTGTCTCGTCTATTAATCATGTGTGTGGCCTCACTGAAACAATGCTCCCAACACCTCCTATTGGCTAGGTCAAAACGGCCTAGATGGTGGGCAGCTCTTCATAAAGTTTTTCTCAGTCAATTGATGCGCCCCCTCTCCAAATCTGTGAACTGGGCAAAATGTCATTGAGTATGTTTTCACTAGTGATCTCAGACATTTAGCTCCTATTGTAAGTTTTATTTATATTGAAATTCAATAAATGATAAGATGAATATTTTACTGAGATTTGGTCAATATGTGTATGTGCTACACAGAGGCACATTTGTGATCTATAAAGATGGAGACGTTAACCACCCCTTAGTACGACAGCGCATCTGGCACAACAGCGATTTTAACTTTGATAATGTGCTGATGGGTATGATGGCGCTGTTCACCGTGTCCACCTTCGAGGGCTGGCCTGCGTAAGTCATTTTCCCCAGGGTATTCCCTGACTGATTAAGGGTCACATCTGACTCATCATATACAGCATGTTTCCAGCCCCAGGTCAGAGATGTTCTCTTTTATCCCTGACCTTTGATAGGCTCCTCTACAAAGCCATTGATGCCAACTCTGAAAACCACGGCCCCATCTACAACTACCGTGTTGAGATCTCTATCTTTTTTATTGTCTACATCATCATCATTGCCTTCTTCATGATGAACATCTTTGTGGGTTTTGTCATTATCACCTTCCGTGAGCAGGGGGAAGCAGAGTTTAAGAATTGTGAGCTGGACAAGAACCAGGTTAGAGAAACATAATGATGCATAAGCTCTATCACATCAATCTGTTAAAATTGTTTTCTGTTTTTCATTCCTGTCCCTGTCATGTTTCTTTCACAGCGACAGTGTGTTGAATATGCTCTCAAAGCCCAGCCACTAAAGCTTTACATTCCCAAGAACCCAGTGCAGTATAAGTTTTGGTCTATGATCAACTCCACAGGGTTTGAGTACATCATGTTCGTACTGATCCTCCTCAACACAGTCACTCTGGCTGTTCAGGTAAATATGCATGTCATATAATACATCTTCTTTTTCTCCTGCTTCAGCTGGGCAGTGGAGCATTGAGCGACCCCTCACAGCTCCAGTGTCCCAGTTTAGTCCCAACCTTGGACTCTGGATGTGCGGATTTTGCATGTCCTCCCAGTGTCTGCATGGTTTTACTCTGGGTGCGCTGGTTTCCTCTCACATTTCAAAGACGGGAATTCGTTCAATTCATTACGAAAAATTGGTCCCATGCATATGCATATGACTAGTTTCGAACCACTAGTTTCGAACCATTGTGCATGTCGCGAAATGTCCACTGCAACTGAAACGCCGTTAAATAAAGATCATTCTCATTACAGTTTTCTGGCTGCTCCAGTTAGGGGTTGTCAAATCAGATCTTATCAGACTTATCAGACTTATCAAAAGGATCCCCTTCCTAAAGCAACCACCCTTTCTTCTGGGATTGAAACCAGAATTGCTTACCGTCCCTAAGCGTTAACAAATGAATAAAAAAAAAAATCACCACAATACATGAAATATCAAACATGTAAAATAGTTTTATTCGTTACATTTCTTTTCACAACTGTACAGTTTGCTCCTTATTTGTATGAACACATTCTCAGATGATGGTTGTAAAGTCAACTAATTAATAATAATACATTTATCAAGCAACAAATTTTACACATGTATATACCTTTCTTCTTGAACTCTTGTAGATAAACATAATTAAGCACATTTTCTGGTTTCTTAGGGATTCCGTCATCATCTTGCTCCAAAACATTATTTGTTCTTAATAAATCAATACACTGCACAATTATATTTTAATATAATTCAAAATAAATGTAGCACTAAATGTTTAAGGCTTTCTGTTTTGCTCCACACTTTACAAATATTTAAATACACCAATATTTCTATTTAGAATAGTCTACATCTAGATCACCTATTTTATTTTAATTTGACCAGTTTTTGTAAATGCCAAATTGTGTAGAATTATGCTTATTGTAATGTGATTAGCAGTGATTACAAAGTTATTATAGGATGATGTAATATATGTCACATACCTATATTATGTACAGTTATGTTATATACATTTTTGTAATATAATATATATTACTATCACATACAAATTTAAAAGATTTTAAATGGTATGACAACCTTTTAATTATAAACATTAACCAGTGACCCAATTAATATCATACACAAATAGAGAGTGTTTTTCCCCTGTTTTACCCTCAATTTGTATATTTCCAATTCTCACTGTCAGCATTTCCCATTGAGGGAGGGGATTATATGTCAGCGAGTGAAAAAAATTGTGGCCACTTTTTCTCACTGACAGTATCCAGACAATCCACCATCCTTGCCGGAACTAGCCAGGCTAGAGGCTTGAACTCTGGTCTTTCTTTCATTGTGACATTTGATGGATTTGGCCAATGTACTTGCTGAAACTTTTGCTATTGTCCTAAATGATAGGCCACCATTTCCTAAAGTAATCATGTACTAATGTGTCTCTTTACTTAGTTCACATTTTTGCAGAAAGCCCTTTGTTTTAGATAAACATTGTGCAAGGACTTATATTTATGTAATAAACAATTTTCTGTTGTCATGATTTTCTGTAGATGTGTCCAAACTTTTGACTGGTACTATATGACAAAACTATATGCAGTAAACCTACTTCTTTTTGAGACTACTTACAATTTGAACCTGAACAGCTATGGTTATTTAGTTGATCCAAAGTCAGTTCCCAGTCGTGAAGCAGCTGTATTTTTCCATCCTTGCAGTTTTGTTACTTATTTGCTGTTAAAATTACATTTTGAAATTATTCAGTAATCTAATTTATTATTAATAATTTAATATAATAATAAAATGTATGAATGTTTTTAAACAGTTTAAGCCACATTTATAGTTACCATATAACCGTGCACCTGTTTTGCATATGTAAGATGTGTAAATTTGTCTGACTTTGCATTCTCTCTGCTTGTCTATGCATTTTGGAGTATGTGTAATGTGAAACAAGTTAAAATACAGAAACACGTGCTGTAATGACTTCTCTCTCTCTCCTTAGCACTATGAGCAGTCCAAACTGTTCAGCTATGTTATGGACATCTTGAACATGGTGTTCACTGGCCTCTTCACGGTTGAGATGATTGTCAAGCTGTTAGCCCTACGACTCCGGGTCTTTTACCTTCTTATATCCACTTGACCTTACACAGTTGGGTCAAAAGTCTATTGAAAACATTTCTACTTTGAATTGTCTTTGATTAAAACACTTTTAAGTGCAAATAATATACTTAGCATAACAACTTAAGTGAAAAAGGGCCCCTGGCAAAAAGGAGACAAATATTTTTCCTTTTTCTGTAATGACCGCATGTAGCTGACATAGAAAATCTGATGTTTCGTGTTATCCAAGCAAAATGTCACAATATTCCAAAGAGCACCATATGTTGATAATGAATGCTACTTAGTCTGTCTTCAGCTGCCCTCGTAAATACTTGATCAGGTAATGATGGAACATTATCAATGACAGCACTCAGTCAGTTAGTCAGAAGTTATTTTCTTTGATCTTGAAGAAGTTGTTGCAAACTTTGATGTGTTTGGGTCATTATCCTGCTATAGCATAAATTCTTGTCCACGATGATCCACCCAAGCATTTTCACTAGTGGTCTCTTTTTGACCCCACTGTAGATGTGTCAACATATTTAATACTTTTCATTCTACTTGTCGTGACATGCTGATACTGAAAACGTCCTGTTTTTCCTGTTCACAGCATTACTTCATGGATGCGTGGAACTCCTTTGATGCCCTAATTGTAGTCGGGAGTGTGGTAGACATTGTGGTTACAGAGTTTAGTGTAAGTCTCCAAACTCAATAGTTTAAAATTTAAATAGAAGGTCAGTCACATTTGTCTTGATTGCACCAGACCAACAAGTAAAGAGCCCCTTCTAACTTCTAAAATGCTTTTGGGAAAGTGCATGCCTAACATGGATCACACAAATGCATTAAAAGTAATCATGCTATATACTGTAATTTCTACAACACATAACCATTTTTCTGATTCCAGCAGTATCTAATTTTGAGTTTGAACATTGAACATACCCCTCACCACCCATACAGTAGATAACTGTCTAGTGTCAGAAACTCTATTAACAAGTCTTTTTGATATGAACTTAAAACACAACATGGCTTTAGGCAAACGTGTAATGCTTCAGGCACAGAGCCTGATGCCCCCTTTGTAACTATATTAGCCTCACAGCTTAGGGTTATCAGAGCTATCTTATATACCAAGCATGCCTTTACTGTCAAGTAAATTAAGCGTAAGTGTAATATTTTTTTACTGAACTATCGATTTAAGTGTCTGATCTTGTCAAGATATCTTACACAAAGTGGATTGTAAAGTATAATGCAAAGTTCATCAGACATTTTTAGTAAGATTTTGCTGGAAATATTAGCAATAATTTGTTATGCATCTGTATGCTTGCCATTTTTTATCTGTAAACTTTTTTATGTACCAGTATCAGGATGTTTAGAAGTTTATAGTAGAGATCAGAGACCTATTCGTTTATTGATTTTAGCTAACTGTGCTTTTCCAGAGTTCAGAGGACAGTTCCCGAGTATCAATCACTTTCTTCCGTCTATTCCGTGTCATGAGATTGGTTAAACTGCTTAGTAAAGGAGAGGGCATTCGTACACTGCTGTGGACCTTTGTAAAATCTCTCCAGGTCAGGACATAGCACAGATGCCTGTAATTATTCACACTACATTAACACATAGGCTCTCCGATTTAATATATTTTGTTCTGTTTGCTCTACAGGCCCTGCCTTATGTTGCACTGCTAATTGCTATGATCTTTTTCATCTATGCTGTGATTGGTATGCAGGTAAGTGAGCTACAGATTGCACATTCATATAGCCTTAGGGCAGAAAAATACTTAACTGCACATGTTAACTTTAGTTAGCAGTAATTAATTTTAGCCACTGAATAAAAGACTTTATATAAAGTAGAAATCAGTAGAAAGGGTTTTTTTTAATCATATATTAGCATTTAAAAACTTCTTACCTGTTGGCAAGTTTTGCATACAATTATGATATAATTATTGTAATGTTTCTTAACGCATACTGATCCACCATAATATTAACATCACAGACAGGTGAAATGAATAGCATTGATTGTGTGATATTCTGGGCAATATTCGGCTGGTAAACCTTCGGACACAGACCTAAAAATTGTTGCAGACCACGTATACCCATTCATGAAAACTTAATACCATATAAGCAGTGGCCTCTTTTAGAAAGATAGTGTGCTGTGCCATGCTGCAGAAATTATTAAAAATGACAGACATGACAGTGATCAAGGCGTTTACTTCAAAATCCTCAGATTTGAGTTGCTTGCGCATGTGTGAGAAGTACTAGGCAGCCTAGTTTTATACAAGGAGGCCCTAACTTACAACTTACAGGTTGCAAAGGATCTGCAGATAACATCTTAGTAGGAGATACCACAGGACACCAACCTTCAGAGGTCTTGTGGAGTAAATGCCTTGATAGGTCAGTGCCTGGGTGGCATGAGGAGGGTCTACGATATTATTCAGGTTGTTTTAGCCTAATGACTGATCAATGTACTCCCAGACATTTTTACAAAAAAAACATTTATTTTATTTGGTTTTATAGGTATTACCAAATAAAACTATTTTACTCCATTGCCTGATAGTTTGCTTCTTTGAAATGTAAATGCTTAAAATAAGTAGATATTTACGAAAAGCAAATGCCTAGAATATGCTGGTTGCATTATCTTATAAATGTATAATATTCGCATAATAACAAACATAAAGGCACATATATTGATTGTTCTTTAAAAATAATTTATGGTTGTATGTGTGTAATATTGAAAATGTATAAATCTATACATAAACCCATTGCTTTTTCTGCATTTCTTTTCTAGACATTTGGAAAGATTGCAATGCGGGACCACACGCCAATCAACCGTAATAACAACTTTCAGACATTCCCCCAAGCAGTGTTGTTGCTCTTTAGGTATGAAAGAGTAACTAAACAGCAAAAAGTGTTTTCATAGTGGCAACAGACTTGAAAAGTGAGTATTTGTGTTTATATATATGTAGATGTGCCACCGGCGAAGCATGGCAGGAGATTATGTTGGCCAGTCTACCAGGGAAACGATGTGATCCAGAGTCAGACTATGAGCCCGGCGAAGAATTCACCTGTGGCAGCAACTTTGCCATCATCTACTTCATTAGCTTCTTCATGCTCTGTGCTTTCCTGGTAAAGCAACAATGCTTGCATCTTTTCCAAATGTGAAACATAATGCATATACACTGCACACAAAAAATAGGGGCTATTTAATAATGGGATCATTCATTTTGAAGTAACAAAAGCACTACAGTAATTCCTGAATCTGTATTAGATAATTTATTAGATTATATATTTTCAGCCAAGTTTAATGATGTGTTCTCTGTTGTGACTGTATGTGACAAAGAGGTTTACCTGCTTTGATCTAGTAATATGCACTGTCACTGGTATGCTGTAAATGGTTCATCACCTACATAATATGTCATCAATGGTATTTTTTGGGTTGCTTACGTATTGTACCGTGGCCAGAGTTATTATGACAGTAATTGTATACCTACAAAATGTACCAAAATGATTAAATGACCATGGCCAATGATGATGCAAGGGAGCTGTACATGTGAATAAATAATGCACATCTCTACACTTACACAGATAATCAACCTTTTCGTTGCTGTCATCATGGACAATTTTGATTACTTGACACGTGATTGGTCAATTCTGGGCCCTCATCATCTGGATGAATTTAAAAGGATTTGGTCAGAATATGATCCTGAGGCCAAGTAAGCTTGACTAATTACCTTTCCTGTGAAATCTATTTCCAATTTTCTTCACTACCATTCCCTCCTCTTATCTATAATTAAATTTACTGTGTATTAAATTGCTGCAAAAGGGCAAGTTGTTACACTGGATCAGAAATATATTCAATTAAAATAAAGACTATTAAAAATAACACAAGGTATTAAAAACAATCCTTTGCCACTCAAATATTTAATAGTAGGTCATTTTCCTCAAAAATAAATGACCAAGTAAAATATTTTGTCTAAATAACTGGGTTTTGTTCTGCTCATCTATACCTAGGACTTTGATGATGTTTGATGATGAACTCTGATGATGATTTAAGTCATATTTGTGCAGAAATATAAACAATTCTGAAATGTTCACAAACTCTTAAGCACCATCTTAAACAGAACCCAGCTGCAGTCAATGTTAATCAATGAATCTTAGTCAATGACTTAAGGAAAATTGTTTGAGCTTAAATTAGAAAAATGATTGTGTGGACCTTCTGCTACTTGCACTGTTTTAGTTGTAAAATTGTTTTTATAACATTTATAATTATATCTCATTTTATTAATAATAACATTTGTACTTGTAGTACCCATATTCTGAATGCGGTCCATTAGAGCTTTTTTGTGTTTTGCATATGCAACACTGCTGTTCTGTTGCGGTGCAACTAATGAAATACCTGAAAAATGGGAATGTGAGGATATTTGTGGTTGTTTTGGTAAAGGGGTCGCATAAAACACTTGGATGTGGTGGCTCTGCTCAGAAGAATCCAACCTCCTCTGGGGTTTGGAAAGCTTTGCCCCCACCGTGTAGCCTGCAAGGTACAGCACGTCAGATTCAGACAAACACACTATACACATTTACATGCAAAGACACATATACACACCTATGCATATTTCCTTTTTTCTCCCCATCTTTCTCTTACAGAGACTGGTTGCCATGAACATGCCTCTAAACTCAGATGGCACAGTGACCTACAATGCCACTCTTTTTGCCCTGGTCAGAACTGCTCTGAAGATTAAAACAGAGGGTAAGTACAAATTCGCATACACAGGATGCATGACTTATTTACACACCACACAAGTTTATGCCTGGTGAGAAGCAGCCTTAAATTCAGCACAGTTGAACAGTAACCGTCTGGTCCATCATGTGCTCATGAGTAATGTAAAGAATGTAACAATACTCAATGGTAATGTAATGAAATTAACGTATTAGGACACCTAAAACGGATAAGTGATTTAGCTATGTCAGAAAAAAAAATCATAATCAGTATTGTGCTATCAATTTTGTCCTACATGCAGGTTATAAGTACAGTTTGAATATAGATTAGAGTATTCAGACAAACTGCTGTGTGTTCCCAGGTCACCCAGATCAAGAGAATGAGGAGCTGAGGATTATTATTAAGAAGATCTGGAAACGCATGAAACCCAAAATCCTGGATGAGGTTATTCCCCCTCCTGCTGGTAAGAAGAGTCTCTGTGCTTATGGTCAACCATAGCTTAAATGCAGTAAAGAGGGTTTATGCTACCACCAGGATGCCCTGTATTTATTGTAGCTTTTGATTCACCTATTTTTGAGCCAGTTATTTAAGAATAGTTTAATATATTTACTATACTACATTTACTATGCCATTTATGTTATTTATATAGTTTAGTTATTTAGATATGATATCTTAGCCTGATACACAGTAGTTAAAGTCTGAATTTACTAATTTGGGTTAATGTAGATAAAATGTGTGTGATCTTATTTGTGAGTTTACATATAAATTTCTCAGAAATTGTTCCTTAGCAGCAGTAGTAGGCTGGATTGCAAAGTGAGATTTTATAAAAAATGTTAACATTTATAGTGTTTAGTAGTTGAAGGGTTAGGCCTTTACTCACGATCCCGACTACTACAGCTTTGCAAATCAGTATTTTAACTCTGAACCCCATTTTGTAAGTTAACTTGTTTTTCAACATGGGAAAGACAAGAGGACACAGTACAAATTACAGAATATTGTGTTACCATAAAATGTCAGAGAATGGCTATAAAACCATAAATTCCAATCAAACGGAAAAGTGACCAAGCTGTATGAAGACCTAGATTTACTTTTCTCGCATGCACTGTGAGGGTGATGGCAAAAGAGGAAAGAAAATCCACAAGGATCAATATTGGAGAGCATCAGACTATTTAAAAAGACGTGCGAGGAAAATGCCTTTCCTGTCATCTAACCACAAACGCAAAAGCCTGAATTTGCTAGTGATACTGGACTGCTATTGGGACTTTGGGTTGGAATTTAAAATAACATTTCAAACGAATATAGAACATATTGGTAACAACCAAAATGTGGGTTTGGTATGAAAAGAAGCATAACTACACTAAAAAGAACCAAATGAACCCCACTTCTAATTTTGTTGGAGGTTTTGTGATTGTTGTGACAGTAGCTCTCTGACAGTAATAAAAGACTGCATTAGTTTTTAATTAGGTAAGGTGCAGGGGTAACAATAATTGTGGCACACATGGCTTTGTTATTTAAAAAATCTTGATCTTTTTCTCATTTATTTTATTGTGAAAATTAGCTTATTCACCAAAAGGTCAATTTCTTATTACCATTTCACTCTTTGTTTTACCATGGTTCAAGTTATAGTGTAGGGGATTGTACAATGTCTCTCTCTTGGTCTGTTTTACAGAGGAGGAGGTTACTGTGGGTAAGTTCTATGCCACATTCTTGATCCAGGACTACTTTAGAAAGTTCCGTAAGAGAAAAGAAAAAGTGGGTCTTGGTGAACCAGACCCAAAAAACCCATCAGCTCTACAGGTACATCTCTAACCTGGTCTACTTAGAATTTTTTTTTACGTTGAACTATTTTGACTGGTTAATAATAATTACAGCTGGTACATGTATTGCAGATAAAGTTGTCCTGTTGGTTCAATCGTTTTCATGCTGCTATAGCCTAACAATTTTATTCCCATAGATTCCCACTATATATAAGCCTTTATAAAACTCTTCAGAACAACCTGTTCTATCCTTTCTGTTCTATTCTATTTGACCATTGACATCATAGATGTGTACTTGTTTGCATGCATCTGATAGCAATGCGCGTGACTGAAAGATCTGCAATCATTTTCATTGGAAATTATGTAAACATACATTTTGTTTGTAATGTATTCCCATACTTAATAATAGTCTTCAATAAAATTATGATAAATGCCATGCAAATACCCTGCCAGTGTCACGTTAGTCACATTAACTATTAGAGGGTTTAATCTGCATATGATAATAATGACATACAAGCTAATAAAAGTAAGTATTAAATTAATTATTATTAATTTATTAAGTTAGATAAATCCAAATAAAAATAGAGTGAATTTGTATGCTGTATGTTGTACACTGGGCAGCATATATACTGTACCCCCCCCTTTCTCCATTTGCATCTGTGTCAGGCGGGTCTGCGCACCTTGCAAGATTTGGGGCCAGAGATTCGCCTGGCCATGAATGAAGACCTTGAGGAGGAAGAGGAAGAGGGCCTGGATGAAGAACAAGAAGAAGATGAAGCACACTATAAGGTATCTGGGAAATAATATTTTTTAAGCAATGAGAAGGTTTTAGATATTGGCTATAGAAGTGTTCTATATTGGGTATAGAAGTTTAAATTTCTAGTAAAGAGTTGTTCATGTAAATAATATTAAAATGAAAACAAATTTTATATGATCTTAGAATGAGAACATGGAAGCATTAAGTTGTTAACAAATATTTCTAAAGACCAGGTTTAGAATAAACTGCTTATCAAGTCAACTCAAATTTATTTATATAGTGCTTTTTACAATGGAGCATTGTCTCAAAGCAGGTTAACAATAGTATATTATCTTAAAAAGCTAATTCCAAATTGAGCAAGCCTAGGGCGACAGTGGCAGGGAAAACTCCCTGAATGTAGAAGGGAGAACATTTACAGTAAGTGTGTAGTGCTGGAACTGGTGCTGGAACATCAATTCAATTCAATTCAATTCAATTTTATTTGTATAGCGCTTTTTACAATAGACATTGTCACAGCAGTTTTACATTGTTATATAAACAAGTGTAACAATTGATTTATATTTGTCCCTATTTGTCCGTAATGAGCAAGCCAATGGCGACAGGGGCAAAGAAAAACTCCCTGAGAGGTAAGGAGGAAACCTTGAGAGGAACCGGACTCAGAAGGGAAAATCAGAGAAAATGTGTTTACTTATTGGTTAGGAGCACATAATCTATTAATAATCACTGATGACAAACACTGATGCTAGGTGCAGCATGAAACTCCGGCAGCACTAACTATAGCAGCATAGCTAGAAGGGGAAGAACCAGAAGTTAACACAGCCAAGAGGCAAGAGCCAACCCAAGCCATGCGTCCCAGTTTAAATCTAACTAACAACCTGCGTAAATAAAAATGTATTTGGCCTAGACTTAAAAATTTGGAGAGTGTTTGAATCCTGAACTAAAGTGGGTAGTTTATTCCATAGCTGGGGAGCCAAATATGAGAAAGCTTTATAAATATATATATATACCGATTTGGGACGCGCCCCGTCACGACTTATTCTTGCGCTTATTTGCACGTTTGAGCTCTCGCTCGCCCTCTCATTGCCGCCGTTTTGCATATTAACAAGCTGTGAGTGTTTCCCATTGGTTCACTATACAGCTGTGTTTTTCCCCCTTTTATTTCTGTACTCTGGGGAGCCTTTTGCTCTACCTTTTTGGTTTTTACTGTTATTATACATACGTCGCTCCAGGAGGCCAAAGCCCCTGTCCCCACCCCCAATGCCATTCCAGAGACCCCAATGCCCCCACCCGAGCGTTTTTCAGGAGACCAAAGAAGTGTAGAGGATTTTTGCTTCAATGTTCACTAATATGTGAAAAGCTAAAGTTATAATACAGCAATAAAAGGTAAAATAACAGCATAATTTCTTCATTTTCAGAATAAATGAAATTACTTTTACTATACATTTTGTCTTCTCTGCTAGAATGGTAATGGTCGTGCTGAACCCTTTCCAAAAGAGCGTCGCTCCTCCATGGCCTCCACATCTACAGGTACACCTGCTGCTGGGTCAGGAGAGCGCAACGGAAGCCTGTTTTACAGGAACGTACTGACCGGCACACCCAATGATAGCAATGTCTTGGAGGAAGAGCATTTTAGAAGAGGAGAGAACATGCGTACCTCCCTCCAATTCCAGCACAGGAACGGGTTGACTGACCATCCACCAAAGAGGTCAGAAATGCTTTTATTGCATATGTTAATGTGATCATTTAGATAAGAGGCACTGCTAATTGTTAGGGTTCCTACCTGCGCTCGGATAGTGCGTCTGTCTTCGCCGGTCGCCATTACAGAGCCATCGGTGGGACAGCCGTTATATCCGCTATCTCATTATGTCCCGATCCC
>JAUZSU010000595.1:0-16817 GCA_034780255.1 Parotocinclus maculicauda
CCCCAACAGTGAAACATGGTGGTAGCAGCATCATGCTATGGGGGTGTTTTCAGCTGCAGGGATTGCAGCTGGTTGCAGTTGAAGAAAAGATGAATGCGGCCAAGTGCAGACATATCCTGAAAGAAAACCTCTTCCAGAGTGCTCAGGACCCCTGAGCACACAGCTAAAATAACTTCGGAACAACTCTGTGACCATTCTTGTCTGACCCATCCAGAGCCCTGACCTAAACCCAATTGAGCATTTCTGGAGAGACCTGGAAATGGCTGTCTACCAACATTCACCATCCAACCTGACAGAACTGGAGAGGATCTGCAAGGAATAATGGCAGAGAATCCCCAAATAAAGGTGTGAAAAACTTGCATAATTCCCAAGAAGACTCATGGTTGTACTAGCTCAAATTGTGCTTCTACCAAATACTGAGCAAAGGGTCTGAATACTTATGACCATGTAATATTTCAGTTTTTCCTTTTTTAATAATTTTGCAAAAATTTCTACATGTCCTTTTTTTCTGTCAAGATGGGATGCTGAGTGTACATTAATGAGAAATAAAATGAACTTTTTAGATGTTAGCAAATGGCTGCAATGAAACAAAGAGGGAAAAATTTAAAGGTGTCTGAATACTTTGCGTACCCACTGTATACACACCCACCAAAGCACATGCGCACAACCAGTTTGTAAATAAACTTTATCTCCGACTCTGGTCTCTTGTGTGCATCACTGAAAATTGGTTCGAAATGTCAATGTCCAAACACCAACATCCTGTCCAGCATAATGCTATTAGGATGTTGGTGGCTGGATATTTTTTACTGGTGGACTATTTTTAGACCAGTAGTGACAGTGAGGTAGTTTACAACTACAGCAGTACTGCGGTGTCTGATCCACTCATATCAGTGCAACATACACTAACACACCACCACCACATCAATGTCACTGCAGTGCTGACAATGTTCCACCACCCAAATAATACCTGCTCTGTGATGGTCCAGTGGGGGTCCTGACCATTAGAGAATACAGTAAATTGAACTAACAAAGATGTCTGTAGTTGCAGAACTACAAAGTGCATTGTCCCCAAAACTAAAAAAAGAATAAAATAATATACATTGATAAATATAAATACCTAATATAAATACCAAATACTTTTGCACAGTACTATATTTCCCAATGTTGTATTAAATACACAGTTATATAACATTCAAACAAATAAATATAACTGTTTTTTTCAAATATTTACTCATTTTGAATTTGATGCCTGCAACACGTTCCAAAAAAGTTGAGACAATAGTTATAATAAAGACAAGTCTTTTACTAACGTGCAAGTCTACTTAGTGTGTACTTCTTATTTACTGCATTTCTCACTCCCAAACCAGGTGGTATGGTGGCTCAGTGGGTAGCAACACCACCTCACAGGGTCCTTTCTGTGTAGAGTCTGCAAGTCCTGCTTGTGTCAGAGAGTTTAGACTGGGTACTCAAGTTTCCTCCCACAGTCCAAAGACATGCAAGTTAGGTTAACTGAATACTGTAAACTGGAATAGATTTGAGTGTATATGTACTGTATGACTAGTCTTGATGTAACCTTGTGTAACCTTTGTGTGTCTCTGAAATTGCCACTGATGCTAATAGCAATGTTAAATAAACCAAACAAACAAACACTCTCAAGCCTTGGTATAATGTCTTATAAATTATAATTCTGACTAGAAAATTTCTCCAAAAGTATCTCTTACAGTTCTGTTTAGTGTTTGGTAATCGAAATGTAAATATGCCTATCTGTATGTGCCATGAACGGACCTACCGATTTTAGAAAGGTTTTTATTGAGCAATGCAGCTTTCAGAAACAGCAAATCTAAATAATTAGCAGCTATATTTCCACAACATTTCCCTATAGTACTTTGTAAGAACGAATTTAGGTTATATTTCAAGTAGTTCTTCAGTTTCTTTACTTCCCTTAATGGTTACTACCACTGCTTGATGGTATCCATGTCATCATATTAAAGGCCATTTTTATGTACTTACTTTATATGCTCAAGTAAAATATGTTAAAAGAGCTCCTAAAAATCTAGCATAACTGTGTAGAGGCACAACTTGAAAAAAATAACGGAAAGAAAATTGTGAAGGAACTTGCTTTAGCCACATTGTGCTTGTGATCAAAGCCATGTGCACTCGGAATGGAAAACGCACCCCATTAATCAGCTCCTGGCTTGGGCTTCAAGGCTGTTGTTATGTTTGCTTTTAAATAGACATACATGCATGCAAATTGACTGCCACAGTGTGCTTGCTGTAGGTCTGCATCTTAGCGGATACTGTGATATATCCCCATAGTGAATAAACACGTAAACATTATGCATATCGCATACAGCATGCCATAATTACATATGTTGTTCAAATTGTTTACTATTTAAATTGTCATCATAACACAAGATATATTATAATATCCTAGTCTGCTTAACAAACCATTATCCCATTATAATAAATTAGGAGTGATCTAGAAACTTTAGGATGTGGATTTGTACTAGTGTTGTATAACAGTAGATGGCTTTCTTAATAATCTTAGTAATCTAGCTTGCCTGTAATCGCTTAAGATTCAAACAATCAATCAATTATTATATTGTTATTCTTAATAATAATATTAGTAATAATAATAACAGTAATTATAATAATTTTATCAGCTCTTTCCATTTAGAAGCACTTTGTGGTTCCATAACTACTGGACTGCAGTTCATATGTTTCTTCATATACTTTGTTTAGACCACCACATCAGGTATTTTATTTGCTGTTGAAGTATTTGAACACCTCAGTGTCACTGCTAGACAGCACATAGTCCACCAACCAGCATCCTGTAAGTGCTGATGAAGGATTAAAGCACTACACAAAATAAAAAGATGAGCTACAGTCTCTGACTTTACATCTACAAATTGGAACAATATGGTAGGTGTGTCTGCCGGAGTGAGTAACCAAAACCCATACTAACCGACCACCACCACATCAGTGTCATTGCAGCGCTGAAAAAAAATACACTACTCATAATACCTGATCATTGGGGATCCTGTCCATTATAGAACAGAATAAAGGCGACTAACTAAGTATTTAGAGAAACTACAGTCTGTAATTGTAAAACTAATAATAAAGTGATCAATGATTATATATGTAATGCTTCATACCACTGTGCCCTGCACCCTGAGAGCTCACACCCCAGCCAAGTTAATTCATATTTATGCTCCAATTTGTCAGTGTTTTAAACACCTGCACCAGTTTCTAATTATAAGCCAATTTGTGTTTCCTAGACAAGCCCATTTTGATTTTCTTCTGTTACTTTGCAATGTTTCACCCTGTTATTTTGTGTCTCTGAAACCTGCATACAGTATCCGCCTGCTTCCCCCATTTTTTAACTGACAAAGGGTTCTGATGGTACTCATGCTTTTATCTCCTGCCTGAATGTTGTGTCTGTGTTATCCTTGCCTGCTTTGTAAACCTTTGTTCAATAAACTATTTAACTGCCAGCCTTGTGCATTATTCTCCTCCTTCCACCTGACACTATGAAAACCGAATGTTTAAAAATTCACCTTTAGGTACTTTACATGAAAAAAACTTAAGGTTCAAATTACTGCAAATGTACAAGCACTGTTTTTAGCACACCCAATAACTGTAATTAATTTAAAATGACTGTACACTAAAATAGATAAAAACATGAAGTAGAGGCCACGGTTAAACCATGTCTTCTTTTTAGGTGTGAATAGAATATTTCCTAGATAGAATTCTGCTCTAGTTCTTATATAAGGAATGAAGAGCAATTTTTTTAATGTCTTGCAGAATCAGACAAAAGTAAATAAACGTACCTTCAACAACATGTTTCCCAACGGAAATAAGGATTCATTAAACAGCTCAGCAATAAGAGGTTACTAACTTGAGGTTACCAATTAGAATTTCTTTCACAAATGGCTGGCTGGACCACTGGTTGTGTAACCATAGTGCTTTAAATGTCACAAGTTCATATTCTTCCTAGCTAAACAGTTTCATGGGGTTGTTTTAATTCATTCATTCATTTATTCACCTTCTTATCTGCTTATTCCTGGACAGGGTCACACGAGAGCTGGTGCCAAGACAGGAACAACCCTAGACAGGGAGCCAATCCATCACAGGGCACACACACTCACCCATTAGAGGCACTTTAGAGACACCAATTAAACACTATTAAGGAGTACACAGTACCACTGCCCGACACTAGTGTTCGCGTGCAAAATGTGCTGAGACTGGGACAGCAAGCCCTGACACGTCTGTCCACACAAGATGCACCCGCTCACTCAGGTAATCAAGGCTCTGCAGTGTATCTCGTCACACCCTAACATTCCATTAGTACTCTGTTGCACCCCGATGGGAGGTATGGTATTGGTAGCACATGTGTGTGAGGTATTAGGGAATGACAGTACTACATTTCCAAATACGGGGAGTACTAGTTCTTCCTCGCAATCTCTGTAAAATTCTCATCTGTTTTAGGGTATTGCTACTAGCAATTGGGCACTTTGGTTTGCTGCCTTTTCACTACGTTAAAGTACAGTGTATTTGACAGTGTCTCCAAATTTTTCAGAACGAGCTTTGTTTCCTGTATTGTTTTCTGAGTTAATTATTGTTCATGAATCGACTCAAGTAAACTTACATTTTTACTTTCATTTTTTTCACTCGCCACACTGCCACCTCATATACACACACATGCAGGGTTAGTTAAATGTTGCCTGCTCTTATTAATAAACGTCTAGATCAAATTCAATATTTAAAGGCTGCCAAAACCATTGTTGAGGTTTCTTTGTCGCGTAACAGTCTTTAAATGACCACTACGTGGCTTGACCACCTTCCCATTGAAAAAACTTGCCCTTGATCCAATATGGTGGCTTTCAAGATTGTGGCCATACAAGAAAAACCCCTCATCTATCAATTTTTGGGGTATTCAGATATGTAATTTCCTTTTTTGTTTCTTTTTTTTAACTCAAAAAGTCCATGTATACATAGCATTGTAGTTGGGCATGGAAGTTTACTTAGAGGTCTGCAGGTGAATGTGTGAAGTATGTTTCTCACAAGATAGCATGTATGAGCAGTCACACTATAGGTGATATTAAATTGTCAGAAAGGGAGACCGCGAAAGTGTGTTGAAACAGTACTGGGATACAAGTATGATTTCTCGTCGATGTAAATTTATAATCAGGAACAGAACAATTGGTCTGGATCTCTAAACATTGGATTAAAATGTTCTGTTCCGCACACTTAATATAAAATAAAATAAAGCAAAGTCTGACTGGACAAGAATTACAGTCAAGAAAGTGTATTGTTAATATTTGTTGAATATTGATTCGAATGATTTCATGGAACTTAAATTGTAAGTTGGCACTGAATTAAGATGGTACAAATAAGTATAATGTATTTGATCTACAACAATTAAAATCTTGCATGCTATTTTGGTTGTTCATTGCACTGGTTTTTCACTTTGTACTGTAAAAACAGGCTACGAATGTGCCAACAGAAGCACCATATTGTACATCCTAATAGTTAAAAGACTGGATAGTTATAGTTTTAAGAAAGGGTAATACTGGGTCATGTTCTGCTCAGACAACTGAGCTTCTTTGTGTAGTGTATTCAATATTGCAAATCTTATTAATAATGTATCCTCTAATGGGTTTTTAAAAGAACTCCACCCTATAGCCCAGCATTTAAAGAACATGGGAAAAATATTTTGCACAGACATTATGTTGTTTCTTATTAAATGTGCAACATGCACAGTGCATGGCTTGTGTTAATATAATGTTTGTAATTTAACATTCAAATCAAGTCCCATATAAACCATATAAACCTGATACAACCCAATGTAGAATTTGATAGGTAGAATTTAACAGTTTGTATTGTACTAATGGTGGTCATTCATGTCCATCATGTTATATTGATTATACTATCTTAGGCTTTTAGCAAACATTAACATCCTGAGTGAAAAATGTGTCTAATTGCAATATTGTCCCTGAACATCTGGTTATAAATCTCTCTGGCTGAGCACACGATTAATTAATTAGCCTACCTTCCAATCATACTTACTTCTGCATATTATTTCACTTCACTAATGCTGCATTTTCTGTTTGTAAAGCAACATCCTGCTGTGTTAAGAAGAATTAACTACGAAAGCTGTTTAATGCTGTTTATTACACGGTCAACTGGAGGCTGTTTATCAAAATCAGCCCTGAAACTGCCCCTAAGCAGATAAATCATTAAACAGTACAAATTAGAATTAATGAAAACAAATTACAAATGTGTTGTATAATTATATAGTAATTAAACTGCAATTTGTGTATTCATCTTGTTTACTAAAATGTATGAAATTATGGAAACAAATGTAAGCAAATGCTATGTGTTTTGTACAAGATTATAAGTGTTTGTATAGCATTTATTTTGCTCGTAAGACGTATATTAAAGCAAATTATTTTCTTTATCTTTACCACTATATGAGTTTTTCTATCCATCCATCTCGCTCACACACTTTCTCTCTCAGATCTGAGCTGTAGGACACTGGATTATGGCTACTCCTATTCGCCATATTTTAGTTTTACACCACTCTCTCTCTCTTTCTCAGCATTCATTGCACCCCGCCTCTGGAAAACACGCTGGTCCAGCATAAAATCAATGTTCCATTAAATTTTAATCATTAAGAATCATCAATAATGGCACCAGAACAGATGCTTCTGCCTTCAAATTCATGCTGTTCTCACTGTGTTGGCTGGCACTGATCTGAGACCAGTCCTGCATAATGGATTGCAGTCTGAAATGGATCACAGGATAATTCATGCAGCAAAGGCGTGTCCTAGATCAGCATTCATGAACAAGCCACCTCTATCAGCGAATGCCTACTCTGTGATGTCTGCCAGAGGAAGCAAGGTAGTGTGACAATACCTTTTGGGATATTGTCCTTTTGTCCTTCTAATAGCCCCTTAGCTGTCTACTCTATAAGTCATTGGCATTAAATTGCTCTTAACTCTGAGAAAGGTGTGTTATGGCCAGTGGGTCAGAGGTAGTTGAATTAAAACTGGCAACACCACCACTAATATAAAAAAGGACCTATATATATATATATATATATATATGTGTCTATTATCAAGGTCATGTTTACCCCCATGCATCCAAGTTTGTATTGTGGGGAGGGTTCTGGAGCCTTAAACAGAATTCACTGAGTGTGCCAGTCCATCGCAGAATTTCCATGAACACACTACATAACCATAATATTGCAAGCTCTACCCAGGATTTAAACCCAGAACCTTAGGAGCTGCCATTTGCTGCTACTGGTATTTACCACTGAAGCTGCAGGTGCATTATATTGTTTGAAATAAGTTTTCTATCCATCCTGAAACATTGATATGGCAAGAAAATGCAATCCCTTCAGTTCATGATTCAGGCCTGGCTTTCTTTGAATGGATGACAAACATTTTTAAAGGTAACATTGAACATTAAGTATGTTTCTAAAGAAGTAAACACTGTATATGCATTATGAATGTGTTGGAATACATACCAATAAAATAAAACATGATCGATGTCAGTGTTTCGAAAGTCAAATGCTACAAGACACAGAAAGCTAAAACAGACTAAATCAGATACATAATATTTGAATTTATAATAAATATATGTCCTAATAATATATTAATAGACTAAAAAAATAATGCACCCAGATAGAAATGTCGGATTGCAGCAAACCTCAGCAAGCAGTTATGTGGCGGGCAGATATGTAAATAATCACAGGTGTGGTCTGATTAGACACTGAGTCTTACCACAACATGGTGTAAAATTGGTTCCTCTGCTGACCTATGAAAAGGCCCTCATAGGCTACTGTTGGGCAGTGTTTTTCTTGGTGAAAGATCATAGCTGTTACACATGAGTCTATGACACACTCACTTTAAGAGAGGACCCATCACTGGACTGAAAGAAATAATATGACCATTTCAAATAATTGTCCACCATCTACAATTTTCTGACCTAGCTGTTAGGGTGTGATGGGGTCAGTTTTTCCATGAGGGCTCACACACATGGTAAGCAAGCTCTGGATAGCCCAGACAGACCACCAGTATAAAGGATCGGTTGATCCACCAACAAAAACAAGCAGCTCCCGCAGTTTTATTGTCCACCATCCAAACACAGGTGGTACCTTCACTACACACCCCTCTCTCTCACTTTGCCTGGAAAATGTCCATGTGCTTAGGAGAAGGAAATTACGTGTCCTGCCTTTGACAGCCGTTCACCGTCACCTTTGTTTGCAGTTGTGTCATAAATGAGAAACCTGGACTGCTACAGACTGGAACTGTCTTTAGTGACAAATCCAGGTTCTGTTTAAGAGCTCACGGCGGTCAAGTTTAAGCATGTATATGAAAATACTGTAACATGTCCCTAAAGTAAGCATATAAAGTGAGGCTAATTGCAATAAAGAAATAATTTAGACCTACTAGCAAATCAATATAAGAGCAATTACTACAGAAAACTGCATTATAAATAGAAATTAACAGTACACACTTTAAATTGCTTGTGCTATTGATTTTATTATTGTCATCACCATCATCATCATCATCATCATCATCATCATCATCATCGGTATAACCCCCAACTTTAAATAACAGTAGCAGGAAATAAAAAAATCAAAAACCCTTATTCTCAATCATGGCTTAATATTTTTCACATGTTTTGAGAAAGGGACAGTGAGACAGGGAAGGGGAGATTAATAGAGTGAAAATCTAAATTCAGTCGCTTGAGGACCATATGGAGGCTCATGAGTAGGCCACCATAAGTTGAAGGCTTTTGTTATGGAAATTATACTTTATTTTTGGCACTTTTCATTACTGCACAGCCAGGCTGGGCACATAGACAAAAGACAAAAAAGGAAAAAATATCACAGGGAGAACATTAACAGATCTCCTAATACACCAAGAGAAATCCTAACTAGTCAAAGCAGCCTAGAGCAGATACTTAGCTAAAGAAGTCTTGTCCCTGATTTTGTGTATTCTGTCCAGGCTTTTACTGGTGCTAGTTTTCACTATGCAAAAAGAGCATGAAAAAGAGGAAAAAGCAAAAGGCTAAAAATTTTCCACATGCAGTGTCATCTTATTGCTGTGACATATTTACAAATATATATACAGGTTAATCAGAGGAACAATGTTTTCCCATCAAATCAATGTCTTTTGGTAGTCGATGTGATGGTTGGTAATTCAAGTGACTTTTGGGCAACAGGTTATTCAATAACATTGCTTAAGATACATTGCCAGATAAATGCAAAGTAAAATAGAGGTAAGGCTAGTTGTAAATCTTTGAATGTAATTGTAAAGGCGTTTGTGTAAGCAAGGGCTTTGCATAATTGCTTCTAATCTTAGGCTTAAAGTTGAAAATGTCCAAAACGTAATAAGTAATGACTTACTAAATATGCATTTTCAAGTAATGAACTGCATGGAATGTGGTAAGTAATGCTGTCTGTGTAACTAAAATTACAGGCTTGAAGCATATAGGCTTGAGGACAATGAAAGTCAATCGTTAAGCAAGAGAGGTCACGGATGCATGGGCGGATGCATGGGTTGAGAAAATGGAGGAGGAGAGAGGAGGCAAGGGACGGGCGGAGGAGCTCATCTCTGATTCCCTGCGGGTTTCGCGCCATTACGGATATTGTGTCGTCCGTTTCAGAATATGCAAAACGCTGACAGTGCATTTGCCTGCTGCTGCAACTGTGACCTTCCACTTCAAGGTCAGACTTAGCCTCAATTACTCTTGCTGTCTCCCGCCTGTCCACTAGCACCTGTTCACCCTAAGAAAGGACTGTAAGATGGAGTGATGGAGAGAGAATATGACAAACTGGAAGCAGAGAGAAAGAGAGAGAGAGAGAGAGAGAGAGAGAGAGAGAGAGAGATAAGAGGGAAAGATAGTAAGAATTACAGTAAGAGAAAGATGAGAATAGACACAGGGAGTAATGAGCACCAGAGAAGGTCAGATGAGAAAACCATATACAGAGGTTTGGAGATACACAAGACTTCCCTCATTTACTGCGCTGTTGATCTAAAACTTTTAGAAATTGTCAAACACACACACACATACACAAAGTGAAATGAACTCTCCATTACAGCGTTTGAACATCAGCGTTTCACTGCTGCACACAGTCTGCGCCGTCATTAGCGTTCTGTTTACTTCACCTTGTCATCGATGACAGATATGTGCTTTGAAAGTCATTCCTGACTGACCACACATCAAACGGAGCCTGTCTAGTAGCTACGCTTCACAACATAGCTCAAACACATCAATGTAGATGTTGATGGGAAGGACCATAATGAGATGGTGGTTGTGTTTTTGTGCACACCACATTTATCGCGTGTTTGTTCTTTCTACAGTGGCAGGGAGGTTTTATTTTTAGCACTTTTAAAACAGGCGTGTGCATAGCTATTGCACCGTAATGCTAGATTATTAGCCTGCAGGTTAGCTGCCCTGTCAGGTTCTCTCCCGTTGCTAGAGTAGCCATTAAAGATAACATCAGTAGCTGTCTGACTAATCTACCCATAGCCACTTCATTTAGAGCCCAGTTCGGATTTTCCATCTGTACTTCAGATAAAAGTAACAGCATGCAGCCTGAATTTGCCATGGACGATGGTAATCCTGATAATCTGATGTTTTGGTGTTCATTTTTAGCTGCCTTACTTCAAAGGCAGGATGCTGATTGGAGTAAATGATGATACATAGACTACGCACTGCAAATGAATATAATGATTTAGATATAGCACCCATTTATCCTTTAATCTTGTGCACACTGATATCTGTGTGCACACTGAGTGCTATCAACATTATTAAAGACATTAAATGTGTTTGTAGACTTGTTTTTACACTTCGGTGATGATTTTCTCAGAAATATGTCAACTTTCTGATAGAGTATATTTCTATGTCTGCCCTTGACTGAACAAATAAATTTTAGATCCAGCTGCTTACACCAAATATGTTCCTTTGTCTTATATTTTGCTGTATTATGAAAATATTTTTACCTAAATGTACTTACAGTTGTACACTTTTGTATTTTGTGATTTGTAAGAGTGTATAATAGGCCTAAAACCTCTCACCCTACCTCTAGTTTTAAGTAAGAGGTACATTTAAAAGGTATGATTTTGCATGGCACTGTTTATTTTCCTGGGTTTTCCCAGCATATATGAACGCAATATATGGTTTTGGAGAGATCATGTCTGCCCAATGTATGGCAATAAAGTTTCTAATACTATTGAAATGTTTTGTTAAAGAACTATATATTTAAAGTGGAGAAAATAATTATTTGATCCCTTGCTGATTTTGTAAGTTTGCCCACTTACAAAGATATGAAAAGTCTATTATTTTAAGAGTAGGTTTATTTTAACAGTGAGAGATAGAATATCTAAAAGAAAATCCTGAAAATTACAATATATATATATATACAAAAATATATACATTTATTTGCATTTTGCAGAGAGAAAGTATTTGATCCCCTACCAAACATTAAAAGTTCTGGCTCATGCAGACCAGTTCTAATTAACTTGTTACCTGCATTAAAGACAGCAGTCTTAAATTGTCAACTGTATAAAAGACACCTGTCCACAGAATCAATTAATCAGTCATACTCTAACCTCTCCAACATGGGCAAGACCAAAGAACTTTCTAAAAATGTCAGGGACAAGATTATAGACCTGCACAATGCTGGAATGGGCTACAAAAGAGAAGAAGTCGCTGGGTGAGAAGGAGACAACTATTGGTACCATTGTATGAAAATAGAGGACATACAATATGACTGTCAATTGACCTTGATTTGGGGCTCCATGCAAAATTTCACCTCGTGGGATATCCTTGATCATAAACAAGGTGAGAAATCAACCTAAAAGTACACAGGGGGGCTTGTTAATGATATTAAGGCAGCTGGGACCACAGTCACCAAGAAAACCAATGCTTACACATTACACCATAATGGAAAATGGGTCTTGGCTGGGTCTTTCAGCATGACAATGAACATGCAAAAACATACAAAAACAAAACATACAGCCGAGGCAACAAAGGACTGGCTCAAAAAGAAGCACATTAAGGTCATGAAGTGGCCTAGCCAGTCTCCAAACCTCAATCCCATATAAAACTTATTAAGGAAGCTGAAAGTCTGCCTCAAAACCTTAATGATTTAGAAATTATCTGCAAAGAGGAGTGGACCAAAATCCCTCCTGACGTGTGCAAACCTCATCATCAACTTCAAAAAACTTCTGACTGCTGTGCTTGCAAACAAGGGTTTTGCCACTAAGTATTAAGTCTTGTTTGGTAGGGGATCAAATACTTATTTCTCTCTGCAAAATGCAAATAAATGTATATATTTTATACAATGCAATTTTCTGGATTTTCTTTCAGATATTCTATCTCTCACTGTTAAAATAAACCTACCCTTAAAACTATAGACTGTTCTTATCTTTGTAAGTGGTCAAACTTACAAAATCAACAAGGAATCAAATAATTATTTCCTCCACTGTACATGGCATGTGTTATGTTGTTCTACCATATTCTTTCAGTGTTTTTTTTTTGTTTAATTAATAAATCATTTTAGGCATATTTGCAATCTAATTTATAAAACATATTAGGTGATGCTACCTTCTGATCATATACAATGGGAGCCAAATGTCTGGGAGCAATAGTGAAAATGTTGTTTGGATCTTTGTCTAGAGGCACTGATACTACACTAGATAATGATCCAAAACACACCTCAAAGTTTGGAACATCTACTTGAAGACCATAAAAGATCAATGAGTGTTGACTGTCATTCCTCCACAGTCACCTCACCTTTAACTCATATTAAGCATTTATATAGCCATCTGAAGTCAGAGGAAGCCAAACATTCAATAACATCACAAGACGCTGTTTAGAATATTATGAGATTATGCTGGTATAATATGGATCATCAGTGTTCACAAAACTTTGTGTAGTCCCTGATGACTCCAGTGCATTATGTCAGTACATCAAAAGGGATAACATAACAAATACTAATAAAGTATTTTTCCTTTTTTATGAAAAAAAGGAAATTTGAAAAAAGAAACATTTTCACTAGTGGACCACAGTCCACAGTTGTTCATATACACTTCTGAATAAGGCATTATGTTCAAAATGTGTCATGATCCCATACAGGTAAATTTCAGATGTCTGGTGTGGCAAAACCTTCTAAGGGTTTCTATGTTGCTATACTTTTAAGAAAATACAGGTGGGGTGACTAACTTATTAGGGTAAATAAAGTAAAAATAGTCCTTTTACAAATGTTGTTTGAGTAAAAAAAAAACGTAAAAATATGAATCATATATTTCTATGAAGGGAATAAATTAACAACCTAGATGTATTTTGAAATGTCTGGTGAAATACTTGAAAAGACAAATAAAAAATGGCAGTATATTGAATAAATGATTGAAGAGACAAGATTCATTGACTCATTTTCATTTGTATAACATTTGCCTAAAATGTGTTTCAGAACTTGTTTTGATGTGACTAAAGCATCTTGGAAGTTTTTATTCGGAAACCTCCCTGTGAAATGAAAAGCTTTGGCAGTTTAGAAGGAGCAATATTAAATAGAACTAAATTGCTGACTTTAGTTCTAGTGAATGAAATGTAAACTTATGCTTTCCTCCACACTATTTTTTTTGTGTATCCATCTGAAGCTTTGCAGCTCCTTTGTGCATCTTGTCTTGCAACTAAACTAAAAAATCTACAGTAAATTAAGGTACTTGATCCACATCCGTGCTTTCTATGCTAAAACCAACACACCACTGATATCCTACTATCAAAGAGCCATCTTACTTGTTGTTGTATCAGTATTCTATACATAACATATCTTAGTGAAAAAAAACTATATATAAAAAACAGCAGAGAACAAAATAACAAGAATCTGGTCAAAATTTTGCACATTTTACAGTAAAAATGATTGATTGGTCACCATCCAATATGTTGTTCATACAATTCATTGTCATCTGGCTACAATAGAAACCTTCAAATGATAAAAAGAGGGAAAATGAAGATGCAAAGTTTTTTTTTTTTGCTTTTATGATGACTGATAGTTACTTAGGTAAGCTTTCGTTAACTGTGATTTACTTCACATAAGAAATGAAGTTAATGTTTATGAATTGAATATAGCATTTATAATAACTGTTGCCCAAGTATCACGGAGAGATTTTTCCCACTCAATAGAAAAATGACAACAATGAGATGGAGGATGACTTTGTGGTTCATGTTCAGGCGGTTTCATTTATTGCCCTAAATAGTCTGCAGACAGGACAGCTAGGCTTATACATGTCCGTTGCCATGCCAGAAAAGAATTATTGCCTGTGAAGAATAATCATCTGCATTCAGACGTCTCAAACGCTGTACATTGTTCCTCTTCAGAAAAAAATACTAAAAGTCCCTTGGACTCAACTACAGTTTTTCATGCATATAAACATTTTCTTTCATGAGCAGCATCTTACAAGATCAATGGCGATATTCAGTATTCCAAATACACAGATGAATAAATTAAATAAATTACACTATAAATAAGAAAAAATAAATACATTACATAAAACAATAAATAGTTTATGAATAAATACATAAATAAAATAATACTGAGGTGGTAAGAAATGAGGTCACTATTTAGGCCGAGGTGAATGATGAAGGGATGACTTTGAGACGGAGTTCGTACCTGCCTCTGGGTGAGGTAATCATTGGACAGGAAAAGGGGAAAAGTATTCCAGGTGGAGTGAACACTTGAAGAGCTTTGTTTTAAGCCAAAATGGCAGAGGAAGACCTGCATTGTTGGTTAAGATTGCTTTTGTTACTCTTCGGGGAAACGTCTTCAGTAGTGTCCTTTTGAACTGTTACTGTGTGTTGATTTGTATACTGAGATATTGCATCCTGTTATACAGGATTGACTGAGAGCAACAGGTTTTAAACCGAAATTGTCTTTGTATCACATCTGCTTTATTTGGTCCTTAGGCATGTTGAAATCAAACAGCTTATTCTTGGTCCACGATATCCTCACAGATCGCTCTTTGATGAGATGACTGGCACAAAAAAGACAATAAAGAAATCACTGGAATTTGGAGCTGCAATATAAAAATAACACTTAAAGAGTGGTGAAAAAAGTTTTCAACTTCTCTGTGGCCTTTTTTGCAATTCCTTTCATAGTTTACAAGTCAAAGTTGGCAGTTGCAAAAGAATTCAGCTCTTAGCAAAACAAAAAAGCAGCATAAAAATACATGAGGTCATTTTTTGTTGGTTTCTAAAAAAGAAGGAACACTGTCATTGTCTGTTTTTTTCTATTTTTTTAAATGTTTGCTATAAAATATCAGGAATCTAAATATTATTACTATAGTTATTAATATTATTATAGTCATTGATAAAAATTCACATGCCAGGCCTCGTAATTAGTGTGTGTATGTGTGGCTGAGAGAAAGATGGAGAAAAAGAGAGAAAATCATAAGCATAGGTATGCTTATGTAGCTGTTGATAATCGCAGTTATATTGAAGAAAAATCCAGCATCTGTTCATTATTGTCTGGTCATTATTATTATTTAGTTTTGATTTTTTTGTTTAGTTTTTTGTTGCTGTTTTTTGCTGTTTACTCCTCAAAGTGGTCTCAGCGAAAATATTGCTTTCTAAAAAGGGAGGAATTGGAAAAGGCGCATTTGTTTTTGTGTGTGTAGAGAGAGAGGAAGAGAGAGGGAGAGGAAGAAAGAATGTGGGAGTTATTTTTAAGTTAAATAAAATGTAGATCTTAATCTTTTTTCCCTCCATCTCATCTGATTTCTCAGTGTGGTGCTCATCCTCAGTTCTCTGAGCTGGACTCGTCTTCGTCTCCAGAGCCCTTGAAGCATGCTGACTCGTAGTGCTTGTTTAGGTATGACTTGAGTGCAAAGGTCTTGTGGCAGCGCTTGCAGCGGTAGTGCTTGAAGGCTGAGTGTGTCTGCATGTGGGCACGCAGATTGGAACGGTCAGCGAAGGCCTTTCCACAGTGGGCACATGCAAACGGTTTCTCACCTGTATGCGAGCGCATATGGCCCTGCAGCAGCCAGGGTCGACTAAAAGCCTTGCTGCATACGTCGCACTTGTGCTTAAGGTCATGCGTCAGCACGTGCATGGCCAGTGCAGGCATGGACACGTACACCTTTCCACATGTTGGGCACTTGCGTGCCATCTTGCTGTCCAGGCTGCGATGCGTCTGCTTGTGGCGACTCAGGTTGGATGAAGTGGCGTAGGTCTTGCCGCATTCGTTGCATGTGTGTCTTGCTCCCAACTCCTTCACCTCTGCACCATCCTTACTTGCCTCCTTTACTTCACCTTTTCTGCGTGAGCGACCATCTGAGATGTAGAAGCCATCTGCCGTGTATCCATCACTCTGACCCTCAGACTCGCCACTGTAGTAGCCATGTGCTGTCAAACCAGACTGAGGGCTGTCTGGATGCTCCAGATCCGGCTCACAGTAGTCCTCTCCTCCACTGCTGACTGGAGCATAGAGAGGGTCAGACACAGCTGAGCTGAGCTTCTTCTCACCCTGATATGCTGATGAACTGATAAGGTCCTGGATGTAGCCTGCGGAAAAAGAGGCACAGTCAGTCTTACATTAGCTGATACCTTTTATCAACTAATAATTCAGCTGAGCAGTAAAGGACTTCTTCAAAGCCTTAACAGTGGCAGCTTGCAGAGAAAGAATTTGAACTCATAACCTTCCAATTAGCATGTCAGAACTTTAGTTGCATACAGTGCATCCGGAAAGTATTCACAGCGCTTCACTTTTTCCACATTTTGTTACGTTACAGCCTTATTCCAAA
>JAUZSU010000595.1:18981-43524 GCA_034780255.1 Parotocinclus maculicauda
CAGAGGGAAGCGGACATCTGATACCCAAATCGGCCGAGAGAGAGAGAGAGAGAGAGAGAGAGAGAGAGAAAGAGAGGGAGAGATGTTTGGGGAAGGGAGGGCACAGAATGTCCCTAGATTAGCTTTGACTTGTTTGGCACATTTGAATGAAAGGGCCCACCCATACTCTTGACCTGTGATGCTATTTTTCCTTTTATGTCATTGCATCAGGACTGCACATTGTTTATTATGAGATGGCCAGGAATCAATACTGCTCATGGCACCCTCGTTCTTTGCTTGCTTTGTATATGTTTTTCATCTTCCCCCTCTCCAGTTATTTTATATTTGTACTTGTTTCCTGTGGCGTCAGTGATTGAAATCCTGCCCCCCTACTTGGTTTCATATGTTGCTAATGGAAGGCACAGAGAGCAACAGACTGCGAGAAAGAGAGCGAAAGAAGTAGTGTCATGTGCTAGAGAGAAGGACGAAGGCGAATAGAGGGATAACGTATGTGCTATGGGGGTGGACTGGACAGTGGGGGGAATTCAAAGGGAATACAAGCACATTATCCAATCACGCTTCAGGGCTCTTTTGGTCGAGACAGTGTCTCATAGCCACAGGAGACTGACCACATAGGGAGAGGGTCTTTTAAGTTAGCACTTAGCATTAGCCTTGGCTGCAAAGAAACATGCAATGAGCACCACGCAAGAGCCCGGTCGCATGGCCTTATTTACATAAGCCAGTTGCTACACTGTGGCCTGGATTGTGTCCACACTGCAGCTGAGACGAAAAATACAAAAGTCGGGACACAGCACGCACAGGATGAGATGAGGGTTTAAGGATTATAGGAGCCTAAAACAAGAACTTAAACCCCAGGCTTTGTGAAACATCTGGTGATTGTACTCCAATTGTTGCTATGATGCCTTGTATAAGTATTTCTATCGCAATAATACTTAGAATAATGCTAAGAATATACCCGGAAGCATAAAAGTAAGAAACATGTAAGTGGCAGACAGCAGGCACATGCACATTTTCACACACTCACCATTCTCGCTGAGTCGGATTCCCAAACTGGTTACGGAGTCTGTGATGGAGCGAGTGAAAGTGAACGACTCATCCAGGTGATGATGGTGATGATGATGGTTAGATGCCACCACAGCAGACGAGGAGAAATCATCCAGCTTTATCTTCTTTACCAGAAAGGAACGGGGCATGGTTCACACACGGTCAGTGCACACACTATAGCAGCATGGACGTCGAACACACAAAAAAATATAGAAAAAAAAGCTCCGTGAGGCAAAAACAGCAGTTGGACCGTATATCCAAAGGATCAATTTAAAGAAACTAAAGATAAAAAAGAAAAGGTTTAAAAGAATGTGGGATGGAGATAAAGGAGATGGAAAGCAGGCAAGAAGAGAGGAGGACAATGCAATGCTGTGTGTGCGCTACTGTACAGACCATACAGACATGCATACACACACTCGCTCTCTCCCATTCGTGAAAAAAAAAAGAAAAAAAATCTACTGGTTCATGACTGGATAGCTCCTGGGCTGCGGTAGAGTATGCTAAGAGAAAAGAGAGACAGAGAGAAGAGAGAAGGAAGAGAGAAAAGACAGAGAGAAAAGAGAGGGAGAGACTATGATGCTAGACTAGCTGAGATCAGCAGTCAGGCAAGCTTATATAGGGCGGCATTCGGAGAGATCAGGTGGTACCCAGCTATGGAGCTGCTTAGCTTTAATCCATCAAATGTCCCCCGGGACACACATCAAATTACTACTGAACCGTCTGTGCATTCATACACACACACACACACACACACAGGCGGAACGCACGCAGACCCCCTTCTAACACCCCCTCCTCCTCCCATTCACCCCCACTCATTCAAGGATGCAAGATAAAGACAGAGGGAGGAGGCAGACGATAAAGCCATGTGGCTACGGGTGAGGTGGGGGGTGGTGGTGGGGCGCTTCATGTCCTGTTCACCATTGTTTTCAAATGAAGTGGCAGAGTTTATGTTTTGCATTCTTACATGTTGTGCATCCTCTCGCAGCCTTCTTAACCACCACTTGTACTGTTACCCCATCCCTCACCAACGGTTCCCACAATCCTAACACAAACCACATACAAACATAAACATACTGATAATGATTTAAACGATTAATACCCTGCTCATTCTGCACGCAGACTGGCACTTCACAGCAACACTACAACCCTACTTTCTCCTTCAGTCTTTCCCCTGCTGTGCCCTCAAGATGTCTGCCCTACTATGTGCAGCAAATTAATTACAAAATTAATTAATTTTAATCTCTATCGTTCTGACAGCATGTAAAATTAGACTATACATATGCTAATTTGGGATGGGTTTACCTCAGGAATTTGAGGATGCAAACTCAGATTACATTCACATGGAAATGTTGCATATGTTTGACAAGCATCGGTTTATTATTCTGATACTGAACACAAAAGACAAAGCCAGTGACTAGTATTCTAATCTATGCAAGCTCATCAACAGGCAATGTCTGTGGACGATATAATTGCTTTCCTGATATTATGCAATCTCATGTATATTGTTAATATATGATATACAGTGCATTCAACTATTTTCAGTCATTGAACCATTTTTAATTCAGTATATATTCCAATTCATAAACTAAAATGGAAGTGTTTAGCCTAAGTGCTGGATCTTACACACCTTCACTTCAATTACAGTATATGTGTCTGCTTGAGGTCTTTAGGGTTTGCAGCTTAGCATTTAAAAAGGGAAAAGCTCTAAAATGATCTAAGTGTCCCTTAGCAGGGCTGTAAAGGAGCTCCTTGATTACACTGGCATATGGTGAGCATACAACTCTGCATCCTGCTTAGGATTCTTTAAGGCAAGACTGAAATGTTTTATAACTGTAAAATACTTTGCATGTTCTTTCTCCCTTTTATTTTCTTTTTTTTCTTAGTGTTATTAAATTAATTTCTCATGGTGAGAACATATACAGAGATCAACTATAATGTAAACCACTACCAATGTTCATTTTATTAGCTTCACTTTTCACAATGTGCACATTGTAGTTCTCTAATTATAGGTTGTAGCCCACTGGTTGCTCTGCATACTTTTTTAGTCCCCTTTCACCTTGTTTGTTAATGGTCATGGCCTGCACACAGAGGTGGTTTATTCTTGGTTGGTGGACTATTCTTGGTGACACAAAAGTATTTAAAGAACTAAGGCAGCACTACTGCTTCTGACCCAATAGGACCATTGCAGTGCTGAGAAATCACCACCCAAATAATATCTGCTTTGCGGTGGTCTAAAGATGGTTATGGCCACTGCAGAATAGAATGAAAGGGGGCTAACAAAGTATGCAGAGGAATGGGTTGCGTACAGTCTGTAAATATAGAAATTGCAAAGTCCACAAACATGGCAAGTGGAGATAATAAAATAGACAGTAAGTGGAGAATTGTAGAGGTGGTTCTAACGTTATGGCTGATGAGTATACTAAGAAAACTTTAAGAAACATAATCTTGATTCTCTAACATTTCTCTAACATTGTATGATGTGACATTAAATGCAATGAGTCCAAATAATTTGTGAAAAGACAAACTAATTTTGATACAAGTGTATACACAGAAGAGCTAACTGTAATCTGCTGCCCATGTGATTATACCAGTTATTGATGAATTACATATCTTGATGCGTTGCCTGGTGAATGCTGAGGTATCAGAGATCACAGATTTTCAGTTTAAGCTTGCGCCCCTGGCCTTTATGCACTGTAATTCCCCCAGGTGCCTTGAATCGTTTAATGATTATGCTGAATGTGCACTCTAGAGGGTGGAATATGTAAGTCCCTTCCAATCTTTATTTGAGAAACATTGTTTTTAGTTTATATTTTCTCACATATTTATTGACAAACTGGAGATCCTCTGCCCATTTGTGCTCCTCAGAAACTCAGCCTTTTGTGGATACTATTTGTATTAATCATGATTACAATCACCTGTTGATATCACCTGTTTGAAATCACATCACTGTTTATTTTCTTCAGCTCATTACTAGACCTAACCTGCCACCTAACTTCATAATATACAGTAAGTAATATATAGATAATATATTTTTTTTATTTCTGTTTATTTTAAGGTATTAAAAAGTATTAGTAAAATATTTGGTTTGGATGAGTGAACAGCCCCTAAACTTGTTCAGGTACAAATAATCACCTTCCAGAAATCAATTGTTGTTGTCTTGATTACTTCAGAGTAAAACCGGATGTCCCTTTAAGATTCCACTAGTGTATATTGCTGGTTTAAATGGTACTCTAAAATGGGATCCATGATAAAGTTGTGAAAATAAACTAGTTACCAGAAGGACACACAAACATGTTAGTGGTTTTACCTATCCTTTTGCCATTTAGAGCATTATTGAAAACTTGAAAGTGCATCCACCAACACTAATACCACCAAACTAACTGGGAAGTCCCTCCATGCTAAATGATCAAGCCAAGAAAATATTGATCAGGGAAGCTACCAAGAGGCCAGTGGCAAATTTGAAATACTTCCAAGTCTTTATTACAAGATTGGTACTCTGTACTCTGAGTCAACCATCTCACAGCCTTTACAAAAGGCTGGCCCATTTGGCAGGGTGGCATAGTGCCATACTGAGTCACATTTGCACTTCTGATTCCATGTGGTAAGAGTTTTATGGTCAGATGAGACCAAGACTGAACTTTTATGACTGAAATCCCAGCATTATATTTAAGGGAAAAATATCACACCAACCAAATTACACTATACATACGGTAGGAACATAATGCTGTGATGTTTTTTTGTTCAGCTAGGACTGGGTTTTGAAGGGTTGAATGGAACATTGATTCTCCCAAAATCCCAGAGGTACGCCAGAATTCTTGGGGAAAATATGCCGTGCTCTCCAAGGCAACTGAAGATGGTCAAGTGATTCATTTACCAGTACCAAAAATCAGAAGGTTAGGAAAACTAATGTGCTTAATTGGTCAAGACAGAACAATGGCCTAAATAAGATTTGAAGAGAACAGTCAATTGCTGCTCACCAAAAAACTTAAAATATTCTAAAAGAAAGAAGGGGCATGTTTTCCCAAACTAAGTGTGCAAAACTGTTACCCCCTCATGTTTGCAAGGATCTGACTCACTTATGCATGGAGTTCACAAAACCTTTGGAGGTGGAAAACCCCACTGTCTGATATTTTGGAATCAAGATGTTAACAGCAGGTCCTTCAAGCCCAAGTTGCGAGTTGTAGCCTCCATTGTCCAGCATATTCCATATGTGCTGAACACATTAAGATTTGGGAATTTGTAGGCCAAGACATCATCTTACATATTTTGTCATATTCCTCACACCATTTCTGAAGAGTGTTTACAGGTTGACCACAGCCATGAAGATATGTACTGAAAATATTTTGATAAGATTGATGGGCTAAAACAATTTTTAGGTAGGTGGTAACTGTCAAAGTAATATCCACATGAATAACAGGACCCAAGTATTTATAGCAAAATTTTACTCGGCGCATTCACTTCACCTATCAGTGCTTTTAATGTTATGGCTGATCAAATGTATAATTATCATTTACTTAGCCTAGTGTTTAAGCCAAGGTTGGTCATTTTTGTCTTTTGTCTTTTTCTCATTACTTGATGTTGTAACTCAAAATGTGCAAATATAATGGGTTCTGTTTTCATGCTTTAGCACAAATATGTGACTATTTCAGTGATGTATGATGATTTTCCATCATGTGAAATAACATGCACTGTAAGCTCACTGGCTCATGGGTAACATTAGATTATTTGCATAATTATGAATGTGATTGGCAAAAAAAGTCTGTAGGGTCAAATCAAACTGCAAGGCTGGTGGTACTTACTGGGTCAGTACTGGCTATTTGGTACCTAAAATATCTTTCTGCTGTAGTTGAATATCCTGAATAGAAACCTGTATAACTCCTTTTCAAATGCCTGTAAACATGTAGCACACAATAAATAATTACTGTATTTGATTACTGTTCTTCTGTAATGAAATATAACAATACTGATTCATGTGTTGTAATCTCATTTCATTTAGTGACTCGATCACTATGATTCCACTTAATGTACTGTGCTTCTCACAAATCCAGTAACAACCTGTTAATTACCTGCAATGTAATTATAATACTGCTCGAATTTTGTTTATACCATATTATTATTTTGCCTTTGAAGAGAGATTTGCAGTGTATGTATAGTAATTCATGAGATTTCCTCTGTAATAAAGTACTAAAGGCACTATTTGTCCTCATGGGTTTAAGCTGGTAAAGGTTTATCTGGGGAGTCACATAAATAAAGTGGGCAAAGAGTATTTTTTTCAGAAAGGGGAGAGTAAAGTAATAAGTAGACAATTAATTCAATCTTTTTAAATTATAATTCCTTGCATTGGACTAGGGAGGTGTCAAATTTAAAATTACCAGATGCTTATCCAGGAGAATCCAGTGTACAAGGTTCACTTATTATATCAGCCACACTAATCTGGGCTTTTCTCTTTAGATAATTAAGAACAGTCCAGTAGGCAGGTCGGTATCAGTTAAGCTGTTCTGTACTAAATTAAAAAGCTAGAGATCTGTATTGTTATTACCAGTTCATAAGATTTCTAGAGAACATGATGAATCACAAAAGCAACTTTCCAGGCTGGACTGCCCCTATTTATCCATCTGGTTACATTCACCAAGCACCACAAGTTCAGGGCTTGGAGTATATGGTATATACATGAATGGAACATGAAGAAAAGCAGTAAATAAGCCATTTTAAAATTTTGAATTTCACCTGGTAGCAACAAGACCCACATTTTAGTCATTGCACCTTTAATGGTAAAGCGTAAAACATATCTAAATGTTCTGCCCCAGTCTATCAACCCCAGCTGTAGATGAAAGTGAATGTCAGGCAATCTAGTTTGCCCTAATGAGTACTAATAAGTTCTGATATAGCTCTTTTAACAGCTAGCCACCAATCTCTCAAACTAGCTTGGTCTGACTTGAGCAACTTATCAATCTATAAAATCAACTGGCAGAACGAGTCTCAGCAAAAGCGCACTATTGCATACAAAAGAAATCACACCCGCATCGGTCATTTAGCACGAGCAGTAGCGAAGAACTGAGCAACAGATCACTGCAAATCAAACATGACAGATATGATGAAGATACTGCGACTACAGCAAGCAGATAGAGAGAGAGAGAGAAGGACGCAGATACACCAGTCTGAATTTGAAAACTATGTGTCTGACAATTGAGTCTTAATACAGAGCTTGAGTGAAGCTGATTTACTGATAGACATTGTGTGATTTGTAACTTTGTTTTATCACGGGCCAGTGACTCACAAACATATAGTCTCAATAAAACTGTCAGCACAATGAACATAAATATCTGAACACTCTGTTGTAGGACTTTCAATGAGCACCACTCCCTGTTTTAGATATTTCTTAACTTTAAAATGCATGGTATTGCATTTATTTTGAGCTGTACTCCATCAAATATAATATATTCTAGTAAACTACAGCAACAGCACTCGATCTCTCTTTTTTTCATCAATTGTCATTTAATTGAGAACTCAAATACACCCATGTAATGCACTTTACTTTGCTCCTGCTGTGTACTTCACTGCAACCAGAACATCAAACATTATAATTTTTTGGTTTTAGATTTGCCTCCTTTAAGGAGATTAGGTAGAATATTTAGTTTCTTAAATGTCTTAAAATATCTTCAAATATATCATCAGTTTGTGGATTGTGGTGGCCTGGTGGGTAAGACATTGGACTATGGACCAGAAGGTCCAGGGTTTAAATCCCACCTCTGCCAAACTGCCACAGTTGGGTCCCAAGCAAGGCCCTTTACCCACAATTGCTTGGATTGTAAGACTGTATGAATTGTAAGACGCTCTGGATAAATGTAAGTAAAACATGCTGTGTTAATCTATCTTATCTTTTGTCATAGTCATGGAGAAAATATGGAGCCTAACCTATTATTCAGTTCCTTCTGAATAATGGAACCTTCTAATGCAGGGTTCCATAAAGGCATCTCCAAAATTGCAAACCCCACATTTTCAGCAGCTGGCTCTTACCTTCAAGATACTGAAATGGCTAATTCAGTAGTAATTCATAAATGGATTATAACCAAAGCTTCAAACACAAAAATGTAGCAGTGATTTGCTTTAGCGTGTGAGTAGATGTGAGTGCATAGTCTTGTTTCAGCAGGTTGCTGGTGTTAGGTGTGATCTTCATTCCTTCTCTGAATTGTCGACTTCATTTAATGGGATGATGTCAGCATCTGCTCCATCATTGCCTCTTTTGTGCCATAATGGCGGCTGGTTCTTTGTGCTCACAAGGCAAGGCCCTTCAATCGTCCCTTGTCAGTAGAATCTACACTTAATTAAGTGTTTAAGCACTTTTTTTCTCTCATTCTGTCTTTTTTCTATTATCCTTTGGTTTGGTTCATAATTTCTAAGGGGCATACAGAATTTAAATTGAAGTTGAAATAATGTTATTGAGTTGAGAGAAAGAAAAGCATGTAACAAAAGGTTTATTCATGAGTTGCCGTGCTTGCACAAGGTTGAACCATGAAAAGTAGCTCATATATTAGAAAATACAGGAGGCAGCTGGTCTGTATAACCAAACAAACAGTCTTTCACTTTGTACCCTAATAATGTTATGTGAACCTGATTTTGCAATACAAAAGCACCTGTCTGCGATGTGTTGCAGAGGATTTTATACCCACACAAACATTGCTGATTCCCATAGATTACGCAGTGAGAAGATTCACTGTATAAAACCTAGTTGCATATTTAAGACCTATGTAAAATGTTACATTATCCCTCAGTGCAACTGACAGAAGTGTATCCATAGCATAGCCATATCATAGGGATTGTTATATACCTCCACTGGGATGACTCATGCAAACATAATTATCCATCTGTAATTTGTCTTTGCAATTTGTCAATATTGTTTATAAATTGTAAGACTGGAACTGATTTACTAAAGTTTGAAAAGTCAGTTATGTATCTGATCCCTGTTTTACTTTAAGAGGTTGCAAAATAATAAGAGAAGCCATGCTTCAGGGCTGAACAAAAAAGAACATTGAATAATAAAAGACAATATTTTTTTTTTGCACTCACCACCACTCCATTCACAGCCAGTAAAGTCTATGTGTATTGTTAGGCTAAGTATAATGTTCTTAAAGTCAATTATCCAGTTAACGTTATGCTTTTTACTGCAAAGTTCACAATTTTAATAAAACTGAAGGGCAGCCATGTTTGTAATGTAGTCTTAGTAATTGCCTGTGATCTTGGTTTCCTAAATATGAAGTTACTTGACTAAATAATTTTCTAAAATTTGTGATATGATAAAAATGAACATAACAGACCATGCCAATTTTTGCTGGAGCACTGAGAAAGATCTTTCATTGAATGGAGCCATTGCCTTATGCTGCTATATAGTCAGTGCAATTATAAAAATAAGATTAATACAAATTCATTTAAAACGTTATATATATAGAGAGAGCCCTACAAAATGATCTCCAGCAGGTCACTGGTATGAATGTGTCTGGCCAAACAACCAGAAACAGGCTTCATGAGGGTGGCCTGAGGACCCAATGTCCTGTAGTTGGCCTTGTCACTGCCCAGCACTGTAGAGTTCGAATGACATTTGCCATATGACTATAAATGGTAGATCAGCCACTAGTGCCCTTTGCTTTTCACAGGCACTGGCAGGTTTTACCTGAGCACATTTGACAGACCTGACAGGGTCTAGAGACACCTTGGAAGACATTAGGCTGCCTGCAACACCATTCATAAAATTCATGCAAAATAAATAATGAGTCTGGAAACATGAAGCTGTGCTTAATATGATGATAAGGAGTTTTATTTTTTTTTGGTCAATCAGTCAATTTTTTACAGACAAATTTTCCAGTTATTTTCAACATATCAACTCATAAAAAACACACTAAGAAGACACCAAGGTCAGATACTCAGCTGAGGGTAAGCTTGACAGCTCTCTGTGCCTCCTCACCCCTCTTATCTCTATAGGGTACCTCCATTTCATATTTTTAAATTCCAACTGATGAAAGACTACAGACTGTCTTTTGGCTGAAAGATCCTGGATCAAAGATTAAACATTAAAGATCTGCGATCACACCCAGTACCCTGAGTCTTTTCTGTATGACTCATCTTTGACAGGCTTCAGAATTCAAAACAGGTTCAGGAATTTTCTGTTGTAAAGCTTTATTTATATAAAATGAATGTGAACTTTGTTAATTGCCTTATACTGTACCATTGACTGAATCATTGGTGAGAATTTTAAGCCATGAAATAATTTATGATGTGTAATTTCACCTTTTTTTTTCTTCCCTCACTGTAAAATCTGAAAAGTTTCTGTAATGTGAGAATTCTGCTACTTGGCAGAACCCACTAAAATAGTCAGCAAAAATACTATGAATTGTACATTCTCCTAATGGACATAAATTGTTTCAGATGGCCTGTATATGCATGAATTGTCCTTACATTGTAGGAAAACAATAAATTGGAGTAAGCACAAAGAAAGTGCTTATGGCACAGCTCTGGAAATAATGACAAGACAGCTAGCAAATTAACAGAATTCTCTGATTTTAATTTTTTTTTGTTTTATTCTATAAATTACAAATAAAATTATTTATTTTCATTAATGTGAAGAGCATTTATTTTCTTTAAATGACTAGGCAAACTCGCAAATCACATCAGAATAACCAAAAATACATAGCATTTTCAGGCTATTAATAATTCAAATAATAATAATAATAATAATAATAATAATAATTATTATTATTATTATTATTATTATTATTAATATTAAAAATTAGTTAATTTTTTAGGTGATCATCTAATCAATAGTTTATTAGATAGAATGAGGTCTGTCTGTAGTGGACCTTATCAGTTACTGGAATGTATTCACTGGAGTGGATTTGTTGTTGTTGTTGTTAATAAAAAAGCAATTAGCCCTTGACCTGTACTGAATTGTTGCACCAGTTGTCTTATGAAATCTAGCTGAATGTCTAAAAATAGTAACACCAAGATAAAGATCACTTAATGATATGTTAATTTTAGGAAAATTAACACAGCATGAAGGTCTGCATGTCCTCCCCATGTCTACATGGGTTTACTCCAGACACTCCGGTTTCCTCCCACAGTCCAGATCCATCATGCTACAAATGTTAAATGCTATTATTAAGTAAAGTAAAATTGTGGGTGTGTGTGTGTGTCTGTGTGTGGGTGTGTGTGTGTGTGTGTGTGTGTGTGTGTAAGATTATTTTATTTTGTGGATAAAGTATGTGGATACAGAAATATTACAATTTGCTTAGGGTTTACCTTAGATTTGTACATAGAATTGTACCACTCAAAAAGCATTGGAACAGTAAGGCAAATCATTTTGTTTTTGCTATAGACTGAAAAAAATTGAGCTTGACATTAAAAGACGAATAAAAGACAAAAGATCAACATTTCAGCTTTTATTTCCAGATATTTACATCTGGATCTGATATTTTACATCTAGCACCTTTTGTCTGAACCCACCCATTTTTCTTGTGAGCAAATGTATTGGAACGTGACTGTGGGGTGTTTTGTTGCCCAAGTGTGTCCTTTTACATTCATTATTCAATCAATAAATAGTGCTGAATGTCTATGCTCAGTTTCAGATTTGGGTTTCATCTGTGCATACTATGCATTTATAGTTAGAGGAGTACCTACATGAATACCAAAGAGCTGTCCATTGGTGAAAAACAAGCAATTGTAAGGCTAAGAGAAGATAGAAAATCAATCAGAGAGATTGCACAAATATTGGCCATAGCCAGTAAAAGCTTTTGGAATGTCCAAGAAAAATAAAGTTTTCACTGGTAAGTAACAATTGTCGAACAGGTAGACCAAGAAAAACCACAACAGTTGATGACAGAACCATTGTGTGTGCAGCAAAGAAAGACCCTAAAACAACTGTTAGTGACATCAGCAACAACCTCCAGAGGGTAGAAGTAAAGATGTCATAATCTAGTGTTTACAGAAGACTTCATCAGGAGATACAAACCACTAATTGCCAAGAAGTATAGAGACATGCCTTAGAAATTCTGAGACAAATAGTTATAGACTGATGAAACAAAGATTTACCTTTACCAATGTGATGGAAAGGCTAATGTTTGGAGAAAGAAAGGCTGCATGCATTTCACCTGCTAAAGAGGAAACAGAATGGATAACCCATTTAACAAACATCAACTCAAACAGCCTGGAAAAACATCACAAAATAAGAATGCAAAAGTTTAGTGATATCAATGGGTAAAAGGCTTAATGCAGTTCTTGCCAGCAAGAGACTTGCAACTAAATATTAAGTCTTGGTCAGTTTAATCTATTTTAAGATTATATGTTCCAACACTTTTGCTCAGAAGAAAAATGGGAGGGTTCAGACAAAAGGTGCTACCTTCTGAACTGTATATCATATCCAGATGTAAATGCCTGGTAATAAAAGCTGAAATGTTGACTTTTTTGTCTCATATTCAGCTTTTAATGTCAAACCCAAATGTTTTCTGTCTAAAAAAATTGTCCTTACTGTTCCAATACTTTTGCAGGGGCGTGTACAATGCTTCACCCATTTAGCATTATTTTCTGTTCAATTCTTTATTGAAAAGTTCAATTACACATTAGCAAATGGGCTGCAGGAGGGCACAGCGGTTATAACCGTCGCCTCACAGCTCCAGTGTCTCTGGTCTGATCCCAACCTCGGACTCCACCTGTGTGGTGTTTGCATGTGCTCCCCGCATCTGTCTGGGTTTTCTCTGGGTGCTCTGGTTTCCCTCTACACAATAAAAATAAATAAGATAGAATTAAATTTGTGTCATGCATTTTTTATACATGTGAAAATAAGAAACTGGTAATAAATTATATTTTCTTCAGTCAGATGTGGTAACTTTTTATAATTTTTGCTTATATACAGTATACTTGTGTTCACTTTACAAATTATACTTTGCAATATATAAGTTTAGTTCACAGTAATAACCTGGTGCCTATTTGTTAAATCTGAGTTTGTAAGTTCATTTATTTTCTTTTTGTAGCATAATTATTCAAATAATTACATACACAAAAAGATACATAAAAGTGCCATCCTTGCTTGCCCATGTGAACCTCTGCGACGTCAGCACATGGGGCCAAGTCTACTGCAAAGAACTAGGACAACTGCTGCCAGAGAGAAAAAGCAACAAGCTAAGGATAACCTTATCTGCCTAACTCAAGCACTTTAGTATTACTGGGTGGCATGCATTCTGCAGCTCAACATTTTGCACAATTCAGCACTGAACATTTAATTCCTTCATTCTGCTTAACAATATGCAGCCTTCTTATTAAGGCTGAACTGCAGTAAAGTATGTAATCAGCTTTTGCACAGATGTTTATGGATAAGTATAAGATACTGGAACATAAAGCAGCGTGAAACATATTTTTTTTATTTGTAGCAGCTTTTGGATTTTGTGTTTAATTCTCAACTTAGGGCAGTATCAGTGTGTAGATTGTAGATTCTCCATGTGTAACAGGGTTTTCATTTCACATCCCAGTAACATGCCAATAGATGGTCTCTAAGTGACACAGCACCCTGGAGCAGAGAGTCCAGCAGTATGTGAATTTTAACCAATAACAAAGCCCACAAAAAAACAGTGAAAAATTTTTTCTTTGTCATTTTGAGGCAAAATTGAGTTTATCATTAATCTCAAATAAATCTAAAAAGTATATAATAAAAGTAATGTCTAAGATAAAAATGAATGTATTCAATATATACTCATTGACAAAACAAAAAAAACCCAGATAGGAATGTCGGATTGCTAAAAAACTTGTAATGTAGTTATGCAGTTAGGTAGAGATGTCAGTGATTACAGCTGTCGTCTGATTAGAGATTTGGTCATACCACAATAGGGTGTTACAGTGCTTCCCCCGCTGCCGGTTAAAAAGGCTCTCAAAGGCTACTTTTGAATAGTGTACCTCTTGGTGAGATGTTGTTGAGTGCTGGACATGCCTCTGTGATTTACTTAAAGACATTTTGCCCAGTTGACAAGCTTTAAGAAGCATATAATTTGACTTAAAGAAGCAGAATGGTCATTTCAAATGAATAGCCCACCATTTACGTTGTTCTGACCTTGCTATTAAAGGTGTTGGGAGAAGTGTGAGGATGGATGTGGCCATGCATACAAGGCATACAGGCTCCACCAGTAGATAGGATTTATTAATCCATCGACAAGCACTAGTAGCTTCCATAGTTTCATTGTCCACCATCCGGACACAGGTGGCAGCTTCTCTACACACCCCTGTCAATGCCCAGGCCATTTCCAGGCACTTAGCGGATGGAACTTTGTTAACCCAGCACCTGCCACATGTTCTTGCCATGTTATACCATCGCCTTTGTTTTGCTACTCTGCTATGGACAGGACCATCTTCAGTAAATTCAGGCTCTATTTCTAATTTGACGATGGTTGGATTTGAGTATGAAGTATTTATGAAGTATTTCAAAACCCATCCTGGAATTTACTGGTCACAAGCAGAGGGACACATTGGACAGGGTGCAGTTACAGCTCAAAGTTCTATATATATGTCTCTTGACCTTTATGTTGCAAGTCCAGCAAGTCCAGCTGGCTCTTACCTCAGATCCATGGGAGCTCTGGATTTATTAAGATCTCTGGTAAAACATAACAGGGACATGTAAGATGACTGAAGTTTTTGTGCTTCTGAGAAAAACCCGAGAGATTGAGATTTTACATTTACAGCATTTAGCAGACGACCTGATCCAGAGAGACTTACAACTAATACATTCTTACAGTTCACCCAATTGTGGGTTAATGGCCTTACTTAAGGACCAGACTGTGGCAGCTTGGCAGAGGTGGGATTTGAACCCAGGGCCCTCAGGTCCAGAGTCCAGTACCTTAACTGCTAGGCTACCGCAGTCCGCAAATATCTTGTCTTTCATCCAGAGCAACTTACAATGAACACAGTCTTACAATCTAAGCAATTTTTATGTGATCTGACTAGCAGAAACTACAGATATACTAAAAAATCTATTGTAATGTTCTTCTATTTGCAGGGGCCAAACCACTGAGCCACAACTGCTAACTAGCATTTACATTTAGTCATCTCTAGAAACCCTTGTCCATAGTGACTCGCATTCAATCTTGGATCTTACAATCCAAGCAATTGTGGGTTAAGGGTCTTGCTCCACAGCAGGAATATGGCAGAGGTGGGATTTGAGCCCTGGTCCACAAATACAAAAACATGGAGAGAATACTTTGTTTTAAACCATTTAATATTGTTGAACTTACTAATACCCAATATACAACTTCTGACCAGTCTCTTCAGTGATGAGCCAGAAGATTCATAAATTGCTTGGAGTGGAAGTTTTGAATCTTGTATATTGCTACACTGCTACTGAGATACAGTATAATGTATTGATAGAAGAGTGTGTTTGAGATACTACTGCTGTACTTACTTCAGAAAGTAGTACACCCCATTAGTATGTACTAAGTAGCATGAGCGCTGAGACACAACCAGTGGTTTAAGGAGAAACAATCTAAGGTGTGTTGAAGAGCATCTGAGCAGTTAATTACATGATCCAGTAGCTGGGTTGTGGTACTAGTCATTTGTAAATCAATTATATTGTAATATTACCTTACTATCTAAATAGTACAACATTTCATTTTGAAAAGATGTGTTTTTAATAGGCCAAATTGGGCTGTTACTAATGGAGTCAATGTTTACTAAATAATTTTTGTATCCTGATCCTATCTCCTATCCTCTCCTATCCTATCTCACACAGAAAACTTCCCCGTTCAACTTCCCCATTGTTTGATGGCCAGCTAAACATGTCTTACTAATTCATGAACACTTTAAACTTTCTTAGGATTATTTTGGTGATGTTTGAGTACTGAGAAGAGGGAGTACTGCATCAGGTATAAAAGACTGAAAGTTTAAATAACTTCTTTTTAACATAGCTTTGATAGTTTGGGGAAACAAATGATTAAATGTTTATGCTTTAAGAGAAGCTTGTTAACTTCAAGTAGGAAAGTTGTGGTGCTTGGTAATAAGAGTAATAATTAAAGCACCCAGCATTTCCATTGGTTTAGAAAATAATTTTTGTATCTTGCCAATTACTACTGAGATAATAGTATGATCCTATCTCACACAGAAAACTTTCCCGTTCAACTTTCCCATTGTTTGATGGCCAGCTAAACATGTCTTACTAATTTATGAACACTATAAACTTTCTTAGGATTTTTTGGTGATGTTTGAGTACTGAGAAGAGGGAGTACTGCATCAGGTATAAGAGACTGAAGGTTCAAATAACTTCTTTTTAACATAGTTTTGATAGTTTGGGGAAACAAATGATTAAATGTTTATGCTTTAAGAGGAGCTTGTTAACTGCAAGTAAAAAAGTTGTGGTGCTTGGTAATAAAAGTAATAATTAAAGCAACCAGCATTTCCATTGGTTCTATGTATTTTCAAAAACAACAGAATAAATGTAGGTTTTAGCTTATTTATGTATGAGACGGTAAAAATAACATCACTCGTAAGATATTGCTTTCTGTTTGACATATAAGGATGAGTTGTAGAGAGGGTTTTAATCGAAGAGTGAGGAAGAGAAAGGAAGTGTAGCTCCCAGGTGGGTCTTGAGTTTCCCCTTTAAGCCGGATGAAGAGAGCCTTTTGGAAGAGTGAAACCACAGCAGCAGCAGCAGAGGGGTAAAGTAAACCAGACACATGGAGAGATACAGAGATAGACGGAAAGGGAGATGCAGAAGGGAAGAAGCATGACCCCCCTTCTTCTCCCATTATAAGCCATTCAGGCAGTTAAAGTGAGCTAAGCAGATCTGTGGTGGAGTAAGATGCAGAGATAGTCCTGAGCACGCTGCCCCCCTTTCCTACCCTATTGCATCAATCTGTGTGGATGCAACCCAAGCTGCTAAGACACAACAGCAGGTCCATGCATTGCCTGAGGAGGACAGAGGGGAGGGTAACCATAGAAACTGCTGTCCCGGGGCACTGACCAGATGCTTGAGTGAAAGACAAGGATTTATTTTTCTTTGATTTGTGAAAGAGGGTCAGTGGGTGGGGGAGCTTACCACAACCTGTAACATTTCACTTGTTGATAACATTGATTGGGGATTTATTATCTGAGGTTTAGGCAAAGTTTGAATTCTTGATCTTGATTGGTTAGAATGTCAGTATGGCTCTGAATTGAATGCTACCAGCAGTGTAAACCATAGGTATATGTTAATGTGATTGCTGTAACATATTATATATGTATCACATCTATAGTATTTATTTACTATTTATGATTTACTTTGTTTCTTCAGTACTAGTCAGGTACATTAACTCTGGGCCAATTTAACTGATTTACAAATGCATATATTTTCAAGTGGAAGAAAATTAGAGCACCAGAAGTAAACCTACATTGAGATGAGGAGAACATATAAACTCCACGGTCCGTGCTAACCACACTGTTCCACCCCTCAACAGTAACAAAATAAATACTGGATTTATATAAACTTACTAAAAATAACTTAATATATAACTGCAACCCAAATTCCAATGAAGTTGGGATGTTGTGTAAAATATAAGTAAAACAGAATGATGATTTGGAAATCCTTTTCAATCCATATACAATTGAATACACTACAAAGACAAGACATTTAGTGTTCAAATTGATAAACTTAATTGGGTTTTTTTTTTGCAAATATTCATTCGTTTGGAATTTGATGTCTGCAACATGATCCAAAAGAGTTGAGGTAGGAGCAACAAAAGATTGGAAAAGTTGAGGAATGCTTAAAAACCAACGGTTTGGAACATTCCACACATGAATGTTATGATTTGAGTATAAAAGGAGAATCCCCAAAAAGCTCAACCAACTTTGTGAACAATTGTGTAAGCAAATTTAACAGTCCAACAGTTTAAGAACAACATTTCTCATCATGAAATTGCAAGGAATTTAGGGATTTTATCATCTACAGTGCATAATATCGTCAAAAGATTCAGAGAATCTGGAGAAATCTCTGCAAGTAAGCGAAGTCCGAAAACCAACATTGAATGCCTGTGACCTTCAATCCCTCAGGCGGCAGTGCATTAAATATTAACATCATTCTGTGATGTATATTACCACATGGGCTCAGGAAATCATTGTCAGTGAGCACAGTTCGTCACTCCATCTACAAGTGCAAGTTAAAACTAGCCAATGGAGACCCTGGACTGCTGAGCAACTGAAGCTGTACATTAAGCAAAAATGGGAAAGAATTCCACCTACAAAACATTAACAATTAGTGTCCACAGTTAAAAAATGTTTAAAGTTGATAAAAGGAAAGGTGATTTAAAACATAAATCAAACAATAAAACAATAAATCTTATCCGTTTGAATATTAGATGTCTTGTTTTTTTGGTGTATTCAATCAGCTATACGTTTAAAAGGATTTGCAAATCATTGTATTCTGTTTTTATTTATGTTTACCGCAAAGTCCTTCACACAACTGCATTGGAATTGGGGTTGTACATAATCCAAAGAAAAGTGCATCAGAACTGTTTAACACTCCTCACAAACTTTCTTGGGAGCAGTATATACAGAGATCCTGGATTGTTCAAGCTTTATCAAAGCAGTACTTCACTGTCCCTCAACAAAGCAAGTGGTTGTGCTCAATGATAAGTAAATCTATACACTCATAGGCAAAGGAAAATTGCAAAATATTAGGTAATGTTTGTTTTGTAATGATCTCAACAGCAAATAACACCGGTCTAAAGAAATTAAATGTAACTGCAAAGAAGTCTAGATGAGAGTGCAAGAAACAAAATTTTAAGGACATGTTACAGTTTCCTGAAGGAGATTTTTCACCAACTCCTCATAGTTGCCTGTCCTGGTATTTTCAAGGAAATGTGTTACCACTAATTGGAATGTTGCCCATGCTGCATTTTCCTTGCCATGGTGAAACTCCTCATGTTGCTGAAGTCCACATATCTAAGGACTCCTTCATTTACCTTTGCTTCACTCAGCTTTACAAAGAAGATACTTAAGTGCTTGTGCATTTTTGTCCATTGCCTTCACAAATAATATTTACAGCATTTCGCAGATGCCTTTATCCAGAGTGACTTACAATTTATACAGTCTTACAATTCAAGAAAAGGTGGGTTAAAGGGCCATGCTTAAGGACCCAACTGTGGCAGCTTGGCAAAAATGGGATTTGAATCCTGGAATATGAGGTCCAGAGCTCAGTAACTTAACTGCTAGGCTGCCATGTTAGGCAACTACGTTAACCGCAGTCCTTCTTCATAAAACCCAACTTGATATTAAAGGATGGCAACAGAATATTATTTGGTTCAACAAGTGCTGGGTGAAGAACATTTTTGAATGTCTGAGTGCCAAGTTTTTTTTCTTGAAGTGTTATTCTCCTGCTTGACTGTCCCATTCACCTAGGAAACAGCAATACTTTTCACTGAATAGCTGAACAACGATATAAGGAGAACAGGAAAAACGCTGATTGGGTAACTGGTAGAAAGAGAATGTAAGACTTATATAGAGATGTGTGATGTAAGTTTAATTAGGATTGCATCATCTAGCATTTATTGGTCATTCAGAGATGATAAAATACTGATGATGCAATCTTTGCCTAGTGTTATATCAAAGGCTGTGAAAAATATCTACATACCCTGTATTATTAAAATCAGAGGCAATTTCAAAATGTAAACATAATTTTCATTTTCAGCACCACAAAATTAGTAAAGTTAAACTCTTTCCATGTCTGAACCAATTTGGCAGAATATAATAGTGTACTTGATCTTGATGTTAGCAAAAAATTAGATAAAGAGATACAGTAGCTGATCTGTTACTAGGGAAAAGGGTATATTTCCCTAAATGTTTAGGTTTTGTGGGGAAACAATTTTATAGAAGAAAGAGTAATTGAGATGATGTTTCACTCAACGGCAATGGCATTAAACCATTGACAAGCGTTTAAAAAAAATTTCCCATTTAGTTAGTTTAATGTAAGACCAATTATTCTCTATAGGATATATGATTCATTAGTCCACACAACTGCTGAACCACTCTGAATCCAACTTTCACTGTTCAGATCCTTCCTTTCTGGCAAAAAGTCATGAAGCTGTGGGCCAGCAGCTTTGGCTAATGCTTACATCAGTCTTAAGAATTAGGAGAAATGTGTGATTCTGATCATGGCATATTTCTGTAACTCTGTGTACTGTGATTTTCCCACACATCAGCCTCTAGAGTGTACCCAGGATAGTGCAACAGTGATGTAGACAGAAATCCCTTCTTGATAAATGTGATCAGGTAAGAATGGTCAGAATCGCTAAAATGGTTCATGCTAACCAAAAGTTAGACGCAACTTTATATTGAGCTTTAACCAACACACAACACACAAAATTCCCACATAAGCACCTTTTATCTGCATGAACCTTTTTAGGGAACTAAAAGGGAACTTTAAAACTACTGGATTGGAGGCTAAAACACTTAATGTCACTGATTGGAGTCTGTCACAGAAGTTTAAATGCAATTAACGAACAAATAATTGCAATCTTTGGCTACATCATTGGCTGTTCAACACCCAATACAGAACAGTTTCATTACATTTACTGTATCATAAACATTCTAAGTAAACATAAATTGCTAAAAAAAATAGAATATGACAATAATCCTCAGCACAAAAAATTGTGTTAACATCGAATTTATGTAACATTGTAAAACATTTTCAACCTCCCCCATATTTTCTGTATCTCAGGCTGTGTGCTGAAATGTTGTCAGTTGCTCAGTTTGCATCATTCTGTTATTTGTACGGTTGTTGTTTCTGTAGTGTGGTATTGAAAACAACCAGAACTCATCCAAACATAATGCAATTTCTCAGTAGGTCCTGGAACTTAGAGCCTAATGACCAGTGTGCAATGTACACACGTCTATGATTCGTGTTTGCATGCATGTGTGATACTGCTTTGATTTAATCATGTGTGAGCATTGAGTTCTTATTTTGAATCTTATTTAGTCAGAGGGTTGTAGCGCTGACTTTATAATTTGCAAATAAACTTGACTTGTCATTTTATTGATCCGCACAACATTTAGTGGCAAATGGTTTCAATTAGATAATGAGAATTTCTCATTACCAAACTCTAAACGAAAAGGCAGTGTAGGCAGGCGTTGAAGGTCATCGATTAATTTGCCTCTGCTTTCATTCTTTCGTTCTACTATTCAGCTCTAGTGGAAAAGAGAGAAGCAGACATATGTGTGGCAGCAGCCAGTTCTGCTGCACAACCAACCCGTTAGTGTGCACAAGATCACTCGTGCCCTATTTGTCTGAGGATAGCTTGGTGTCTGGTGAGTGAGAGCAAAGCTTTTGTTACCCACTCAGGCAGCACAGCCCTGAGAGGCCCAATTATGTGTGAAATGCTGCTAGGAGCTGTTGTTTGAGTGCTGATAATTTATGCTAATAAAGTCTACACTATAGCTCACCTTCAGATAACAGCTTTGCTAAAATCTCTGTAACCCCAAGAAAAACACCAACTTTCCTAAAGCCTGTCTTTCTCTAAATACCAGTAGCTTTTAACATGTTCTTAGTTTCCAAAATAATGGTGCTTACCCATATTGGCCTTGATTTCGCAGTTATTGTTATTCACGCTGAGATAGGACAAAAGTTATACTTTGCATACTTTCAAGAACTTTTAATTTCAGCAATCATAACTTGTATACTGTAATGCATTTTGGGAAACAGTGTTAGAGCCCTTGTTTTCAGCAACTTATAGAACCTCAGGAGTAATAGCAATTACTGTAGCTGCTGAAACAGCTGGGGAAGGACGATTATTTATAAGTTTATATAAGTTTTTTAATGAAGTTACTTTAGTAGAAGTTAAGTTACTTTTTTATATGAAAAGCCCCCTGGTAGTCATACCACAGCATATCAATAGGGTACACATATAGACCATCACTTGACCATTGTAAAACATCATTTAAAACATTTTCTGTTGATTTACACGTGTTCCATTATCCGACTTCCATTAAGATTTCAAGGTCTGTTACTTTGGTCGTTCTTCTGTAAAATGTATTGATAAAATGTTGCATTAATTGCTTCCTCAATAATTAATGCTGTGGGTTCCCTGTGGCACTTAAATTAGCCCCAAAACCATAATGTTGCCTATATCATTTTTCACGGGTAGAATTAACCTTTGGGTTTAATGTGCAGTGAAGTTTTGCCTTGAACCTAAAAACAGCCGTGTGCTTCAGAGAGAAGTGTACTCTGTACTTTAATAACTAAACTTTTGTCTATGTAATCTTTTAGTGTACATCCAAACAGAGAGCAAGTTTTAGATTTCAGAATGATTTTAACACCCCTTCAGCTCCAAGGGGGAGAAGCATGGGCACAGCATTGGCCTTACGTTTTGAGCCAGTCTTGTTTATATCCTATATCTCTTTCTGTTCCATTGGATGGGAGTTCCTGGTTTATGTCTCTATCTGTCAGTACCAAATCCTGTCTTCTTGTCCAGTGGAATTCTGTTCTCTCAGATCTCAGAAATTCCAAACTGGGTGTATGAACTTTCAGGGTGTATGATCCTGATCAGGGCTTTTGCTTACAAAATGTGAAATACCAGTGAGGAGTCTTACCATCATGGTTTTGTCTGTGTACGACTGACTGTTCCTTCTTGCCAGGAAGTTACATAATCCACATTTCTGGGTTCCTTTTAGTTGGAGTGGCTGAGCCTGTGGCAGTTTGGTACCATCCAAAAACAATGTTATGCTACATCAAATGGAGACTGGTCAAGCACTAGGACAAATGGCTGCGGCTGTGAGTGGTTATTAGGCGCAGCCTGAACAATGTCAAAAAAATTAAAAAATTGACATAAAAGACTTCTTTGGATGCCAAAGTGTAAATTAGTCTAGGAAACACATTGCACTCCTTTCCTCTCGAACTCCTTCCCTCATCCCTCAAAAAAAATCACTCCGCTCTTTAAAAAAAATCCAAAAACCCACCTTTTCAAACTGGCCTAAAACACCTGACCCCCACACAACTGAATCTCAGACACTATTCACTTATTATTATTGGATTTTTTAAAATAATAAATAAATCTTATATTTAATGACAAAGAGCTGCACTTTTTTATTTTTTTTATTTATTATTTTCATATATTATTTGTGTGTTGAAAGACAGAAACTGTTTTCTAAAACGCCAACAATGAAAGCTTGTGGGAAAAATACAATAAAACCTTACATTAAACCCTCGATTACATTAAAACCTCGGATTGATTTTATACATCCATATTGTAAGGTAGATATAATGGCACCCATTATAGGTCCATAATCCCACCCCCACACCCCTACTCAAGACAGTATCCCAACCCCCCACTTCTGAAATCAAAATTCCATCCATGTAGAGGAGTACTCATAGTGTTGCTCATAATTGACACTGACTGGAAGGTTGTGTTTAAGAGTAACAAAGCATGTCCTAAAATTGATATCTGCCAGAGAATGGTCTACAATAAGATCTCACCACACACTGAGAGAAACACAAGCTCATCCATAACTTTCTGGGGTGTCTCTGCATGACAGTATCTTAACATGCTGTAAGCTAACAAGCTGTAGCAGCAGCATAAATTGTATAATTACATAGCAGACATGCAATGGAGTAGTCATGGTGTTGTTCATAATTGAAGGACTGGTGGGTTGTTTTTAAGAGTAACAAAGCACATATCAAAACTGCCATCAACCAAGGAGATTTCTTTAACCAGATATCACCATACACTGAGAAAAACTCTGACTCTACCATGGTATCAACTCTTATGTGAAGTGATTATTTATGCAAGAACTGAAAATGTATTTGTATGTGAGAATTAAAAGATGGAGATGAAAGCATGGGGTGGCAATAATGAGATGAAAGCGAGCAAAAATTGTGTGAATTTCTATACTGAGTTATTGGAAAAGTGCTGATATCAGGAGCACACATCAGCATTGCCTGGTCCTTGCTCCAATTATATCAGATTTTCTGCCTCAGCTAAACAGTAGCGTGACATCAAACACAGATTGAATTTCTATTCTTCAACAGCTTTCACTAAGGCATATTAACCCTTTTATTCTCCCACAGAGCTTAGATGCACCCACATACCTGTTTCCGGCAAAGCAGTACACAAATCCATCGCTTCAGATTAGCATTTTAATGTGGTGAATATCACAAACAACGTCCATAAAACTCTATTCTCTGAAGTAAATCCAAAGCATAAAATTTTACATTAGGCAGCCTTTCTTAAAATGGTTTTAATTGTATGATAATTATATTGGTCCTAACAGTACATTGACTGTAGTTCTCTCTAAATAAAACGGTCACAAGTTTTAATTTGTATTAATCTAGCTAATTAATCATCAAAAAAAAGCTTTGTTCTAACTACAAAAGCAGACAAGTCATTTGATAATACATGCCTGGTGATATATGTGGGCTGCAGAGCTATATAAGAAAAGTGGATAGTCAGTGTACAACAGACACTGTATTATCACACACCTACACATATACACTCACAGCTACATACTTACACT
>JAUZSU010000601.1:6758-25852 GCA_034780255.1 Parotocinclus maculicauda
CGCGCTTTTGCTGTGGCTAAGTGGCGACTTGTGGCTTCTTTTTTTGTAGTAAATGGAAATGTTAGGCAAAGACCTGTGGGTGGCAGTAGAGGGCTGGGGGAGAAACTCGGGAGTTTTCGGGTAATAATTCCAGAGACGAAGAGTTTATTTACGGATATTACATACTGTACATGTTTTTTGGTCCAATTAAGCGTAATTTTGGTCCAAATAAGCGAATAACATTACACGTATTTAATAGGATTTGTTTAGGTACCTTAGGATTTGGTCCGAATAAGCGGCTGGTCCCATTAACCGGTGGTCCTATTAATTGGAATCAACTGTACTGGAATAACAGGGGCACAGGATCTATTATTTCCTATGGTTTATCTTTATTTATAACCCTGAATTGGTGACTGCAACGTTAAGTAAACCAAATGAACAAACATACTGCTAACAAGGAAAATTGCTCCACTCAACAAAATCTGCAACTTTTTGTTGGCAACATGGAAAGCCTAAAGATTTGCTTTACGTTACTGAAGTTAAGGAAGCATATCAATAATTAGCTACTGTGTTATTGTCAATAGAAAGTCAATATAGACAATAATATTGTAGAAAGTATGGGTGTGTGATATGCATCATCTACATAAAAGTTCAATTGTTGTTTTGACTATGCGCAAGATGATGTTCAGTATGTCACGCAGTTTGATACAAACAGTAAAAAAATATAATCATAGATGACATGATAGGTGGAATAGATTACTGCATATTAACATTGAGTTCATCCATCATGCTAATATCACAACTCAAGCTGGCATTTTACCTGAAAACGCATAACTAAAGCTAAAAATAAGTGAACAAATCGTGCCAGGAGACAAAATACAGACCACCAGCCTCACAGTCTATATAATTAGATTTAATTGCCAAACATGGCTCTTCCTCATCAATAGGGCAATAGGGTTCATCCTATTGTCTAATATTGTTATCTAAACAATCTCAGAAAATATCTAGTAGTGATGTTCTGATTGATTGTCCACCATTTATTATCGGCCGATTTCTGCGTATGCCGATCAATGGCTTTAATTGGCAAACAAAAAACCGACCACCTGTACTTTTCACCCCACAGAGGCCCTGTGTGCAGTGTTGTGTCCCCACCCCCTTTCCTTTACACTCATCATAAACAAACATGTCCGCCATGTGGAACTTTTACTCTGTCTGTGGCAACAAAAAAAAATACCTCACAGGGGAAGCACATAAAAATTCTTCAACACAACATCATTTAAAAAACAAACACTTGGCGGTGTATGGTAAGTTTTTGAAGCTCACTGCAGAGAATAAAAAGAAAGCACCTGAAGCAGCAACAGTCAGACGGCAATTGCCAACACCCGTATAAGTGTGACAGTCAGAAGGCTAAACAAATAACCCGGAAAATAATTAAATTCATTGGGTTACATGACCAACCTTTTACAGTGGTAAATACAGTGGAAGAATAGTTGGGCCTGCAAGTATTTTGTATTTTTCTGTTGAAAAAAGTCAGTAAGAACACATTTTAATAATTTTTAAGATAATTTTATTGTTCTTTTTTCCAGATCACGTAGCCAGTAGCACCCATCATAACTAAATACAAAAATTTACAGCCAGTCAGTGTGATCAGTATCGGTGATCGGCAGTGATCGGCACTCATGGGTAATTGGTATTGGAATCGGCAGCATAAAACATGATTGGAGAATCCCTAATATCTTTTTTATTAACAACTCAAACCCATAGTAGAAAGACTTTTATGTTATTTGTTATAGTGTGTTATTGGTTGGTTGCACATTCCTATTGAAATCAACAGAGTGGGCTGTTTATAGTGGTTTCAGTGTTCCAGTAAAAGTTTTTTGTAGCATAACATTTGTCATGATCTCACACTAAAACTGCAACAGTATCACCTTTGTTAAAGTGTTTTTAGTAATGTTAGTAAAGCTGCTCTTTTTTACTAGCCTTCACATTGTTTGGTGGACAGTTAAAAACACCTACTCTTTTGATAGCCATAACCATACCTGGATTTACAAAGTTTTGGTTGGCTATCTAAGGCACTAAAACAGCATAATTTGAGCATTAACAGTGTTTTACAGGGAGTAGTAAGAAACTTGTGCCCAAAGCTCACATGCCTTTTGCTCACTGGGCAAACAGCACAGTAGTTGTTTGTTGCAAAGATCCCTCACCTTGTGCAGCAGCCTAGAAGATGAGTACTGGAACACTTGATGTCTAGTGGCCATTCTACACATACCTCTAATTTTTTAAAAGCCACAAGAACTGAAGGCTGTTTAGAGCCGCTCTACCTAGAACTGACAGAATAAGTGCGAGGAAATGTTCTGGATCACTTTGTTAACTCAGTGAATGGCAAACATAAGCCAAACTCTAATCCCAGCAGGACTTTTTTTTTCTTTTCCTATTTCCATGTTCGGAGTCGAAGCAGGGCTTTTCCCCTTAATTGTTAAGTATCATCCACTTATTTGAGCAGGATTTGTCTAGCTTTTTTCACTATTTCAGTGCATTACCTAACCACGTGTACAATATCTAGAGGACATAACTGGAACAAAACAAAATGTCTTACTTTATGCTCTTTTTTCTATTTGAATGGCTCAGTGCTAGAGCTTCAGTATCTGTACTTCCATTTGCGGTTCATATTTGAAGTGTTGAAGGGAACAGATGGTTTAAACACATTCTTGTGTTGACTGACAAACCTGTGGAAAGTTTTTTCTTTTTTTTTTTTTATTCTTCTTTTTCTTTTTTCACAGAAATTTCCTTTTGAAACAGTAAAAATGCCGTTACACATGGACAAACTGTTCCAATTTGATCCTGAAAGAAAATATTGTTCCTTTTTACAAGGATGATGCTACTTACTTACTTACTCAGGTAATGCAGTTAAGCGTGCGAGATACCCGATATCGCCTAATGTCAAATTTATGTACGGAGAATGAACATTTCAGAATAAAATACAGACATGGTGACTTGGGGTATAATAATATGATTCAGTTTTTTCATAATTACCGATTTTACTTTAGATAGATTAGAACATATTGTAAACAAGGCAAAACAATGTACATATTCTTGTTTAAGTTTTAAATAAGAAACATTGTAATTAAAATGGATTACTAGAAACAGAGGTTTAAGATAATACACATTATATTGTAGCTTCACCACATCTTGAATAACAAGTAAAATTTTTCTGAGGAATATATTCAAAATAATATGTACTTGTATAAAATAAAAAAAATCTAAATATAATCTTTATTGTCTTGCACTCATGTGCGTTCGTGTGGGCATGATGTATGATTGCACCCTGTGTTCAAAAATTGCAGTTGCATTAGATGTCATAGTAAGAAAGAATACATAAGCCACCTTTACAATGCACATCGACCCATTTTGGCAATGCAATGCAATGTTACAGCCCTCATGAAGACCACGCTTACTTTATGAAGTCTTGTGTTAACCCTCACATTTCATAAGATCACCTCACAACTATAGAAATCCCAGCCTGTCTGTGTGCGTAAGTTTGCATGTTCACCCTGTGTCTGTGTGGGCTTTCTCCGGGTGCTCTGGTTTCCTCCCACATTCCAAAGACATGTACAAGGTGAACTGGTGTCTCTAAACTGTCACAGTGTGAGTCAGTGTGAGTGGATGTGCTCTGCAGTAGATTGGCACCCTGTACTGCCAGTTAGGTCCTGGTCTCCAAGTTGGCTAACTTGGGTTAAAAAAGTAAAGTGGGTATAAAAATAATGATTGATGGACAATTAGGATAATTTTGCTATTTTTAATGCTTTTGATTTTGTCTATATATAAAACCTGGTAAATGTCTGGACATGCATTTTAAACCAAAATGTCCTGATCATTTTTTTCACATTTAGATACATTATATCACCACACTGACCACAAAAAACAAAATACATAAAATAATTAGAAAGTGATATTTCATCACTCGAAACCACAAAAACACAAAACTAAGCTTGAGGGTGTACACATGCATGCATGGCAATTAAACACACAGTTAAATTAAGAGCAGAATGAAACTATGTACTATCAATTACAAGTTAATGTAGATCAGCCAGCTTGCTTTTCCTAAATGACACTGTGCCATCATTTGCATTATTACATATTCTCCTGGGAGAAAACCTAAAATTGCAAAATATTAAGCTTTTAATGGTATTGATAACAAATCAGTGTGCAGAAAATTCGAAGAAAATGCGCCTCTAAGACGTGTGCCACCATTTGCTCTTCAGTGCTTGTTGTTGCAATGAGCTGTTAGAGTCAAGGAAATTGTTCTTGTACATGCAGATATGAAATGTTTGATATAAAACTCAACCTAATACATCTGGTTGTTCAAAAATAATAGTAAAAAAAAGTAATAGTAATCTGCTACACCTAATGCTAAATTGAACCAGTAATCATAGATATGCAAAAGTATACTGCTCACAAAAATGTGAGTATATTTCACAAAGAAATATCTCATAATATAACATCCCCTCATTTTTGTGAGCAGTATAATATAGAAAGTTTGATTCAGCGTTGTTTAGCACAGTTGTGTGAACTAATGAAGTCACGATTTGAGTTGCGTGATGATGGTCCATGAAGGTGTCTTAGATGATTAGGTGAGAAATACAACAGAGAATGCATCTGTACTAGCATGAAGGTAGAGGTGTCGTGATGTGAGGAGCCTGATCAGCTGCTTCACTGTGAAAAGTCAGTTAATGCTTTAGAGTACAGGAATATATTTAGAAAGCTTTGTAATGAAGAACAATCACAGGGTGCCCCTTTACATCTGATTGAAAACAACTGTCTCTAATCTTCAAATAAACTGCTTCTCTTAGAAGTTTGCCTACTTTTACCACTTACAAGTATGTAGTATCAGGTCATTTTCTTCAAAAAATAAACAACCAGCTACAATATCTCTATTTTTGTCTCTTTTATTTATTGAGCTTCTGCATTTAGGTCTTAACTTTAGTACAAAACTTTAGTATTAACGGACTGGTAGCTAACAGACTGGCTAAATAGCTAGCCTGTGAGGTTTTGGTTTATCCACAAATAATCTTAATATGTTATGTGATTAACTTAAAATTGCTTTGGTTAACCAGCTAATTTAATCTTATATGTAAATTATTCTTAGAAGAGGACCTACAGTGTAGGTCATCTCAAATTAGTATTTGTTGCTCCCAGGCTTCATCACTGACCAAATCCGGAGCTTTAAATGTGACTATGAGACATGAGCATAGATACATTGTTACATACGGTATATCATTGTGCATAGCCATGCATTTAAATTGTACAAAAATATGTCATGATTCTTTTGATGAGCACCAGTAAGTGAGCTAGCTGATGTGAATGTCCATGAGATAACTTCATATTCTGCTTTGAACATGGTGTGGTACAGAGGCACTCTTTGGCATTAACAAAGAAAGGCCTGTTGGTTGGCTATGGAACATGCCTTGAAGCATGGCAGCCTTCCTTAATAATACAGAGGATTTGAAGGGTTTTGAGGACAATTATAAGGCCTTGTTTATATTACTGAAGAATATTTTGTGACAGAACATTCATGGGCATGTTGTATTCTGCTTCTGCGTCCATGCTAGCCACCTCCTGAAAATCTGATAGAGGCACTAAAGGGATGTTTATTTTTGCACAAAAAAAGCTCTCCAAGTAAAATATGAAGCACAATTTTTTGGCAAGAGTTGTTTGAGCTCTTTTACAGCCTTGCATTGTTCTTGTGCTCTGTTTCCTGAGCCAAAACAATACAGCTGCACTCTCTAAAGAGGTACTTTTCAGCCTCATTAATTAAAACTATAATTAGAATTTGGTCTTTTTTTTCACTTAATCTATTAGGAAGGCAAAGCTTCGATTCTGGCAATCCATTAGACTTTTCTCACTAATATGCTTACCCCCTTCTAACATGCTACAGTTGCTTAAGGTGATAGCTCAATACCAGTCAGGCCTCATCTAGCACCTTGTGGTGCTTTCTAAAGAAATACTGTTTCGTGAAGGAGTTGTTTTAGGGATTTAAAAATAAAACAAAGTGTTTGTGTTTGAAAGGCCTGGCCATTATGTAAGTGTGTTCCCGAAGAAGCATGTATTATTTAGAATTGTAAGAGGCCTTGTTTGGCTGTGCGCAGCCTGATGAAGCATCTCTTCCATGTTTCATGTTCATTTTGGGGCAATTTTGTACCAGGTTCACTGATGGGACATGGAAGATCTAACAAACGATGCACTCTAAGAGACAAACAGCAACTGTGGGAATGGCAGCTTTGCAAAGGCAACAAAACAAAATGATGATTGATAAAACTCAATGATTCTGTGGATTCAATGGCAATTCTTGATCCATTTGAATATTAGGTATACTGTCTACAGATATATTGATTCATTTTGATGTATAGATATGTGCTATATTTAAAAAAAAGATCCTAACTATATAAAGTTAATGGAGTGGTGAATGAATTGGAACAAGAAAGTTAGGCAATTGCATAATTATTTCTTTTCTCCTGATCATCTTGCTTTACAATTTATGAATTTAGGTATTCATACATTGTTTGATGCTGCTACAAGAGCTTTTCTCATACTTGCTCTTTGGTTTCGGTTGCAGCGTGCATGGCAACACCTCCAAGTGCCAAAGTAGAACTTCTCATTTCTATGATATCATAATTTAGCACTCCTGTGATCTTTATCAGAGAAATTGCAGAAATATCAACACGTGTTCCTTCCTCTCTGCCTCATTTTGCACAAACCCTATTGCTCACACACTTACATGCATACCCCCTCTATCACACTCGCTCTGTATTTCCGGTTTACATTGCTTATTAAACGTTGTGGTGCGGGTCCGGCATGTGCTGCAGCAAGAATTTTATATTAATTATTATATAGCTATATTTCAAGTATTTTTTGCAATACACCTGTAAGCCCTATAATAAACTACACTGCTCACGAAAACACTAGTGTTGGATGGATTCATTTTTCACATATAAATAACTCTTCATGCCTTTTAAGAGCATTTTTTATTCACTTCTTTATATTATGAATTTATAAGTAACTATACTAACTATACTATAACTAGTCTAATAGACCACTTATGTGGCATATCTATTTCGTCTGATAACAGTAACCATTTGTGTCTGTTGGTGTTTTATTGAGTAGTAATTCCTGTTTATTTTTCGGGCCTTGCAAGTTTGTGTGGCCGAATGACCTGCAATTGTTAAAGAATATGTCATGCTGTTGTGTAAAGGAAACTCCAACAATATGGGCTAACAGATGGTATAAAAGTGACTTTTTAAGGAGCTGACGTTAACACAGGATGCACAAAAAACCTACAATTACTATATGAATGGTCGTGACGTCAGACACAAAGATACAATTGACTGAACTCTTGATTCTTATCAGGAAGTGTAGTGATGTATCAGCTAGGCTGTGGTGCTGTTAGCTCATAAATTACTTGCAGAGCCATTATTTGTTTGTGGTAAAATTCAGAACTGTTTTAGATTCTTTTTAACAATTCATTTGATGTGAGGCTTTTATTTTGACAGTTGGTTTCTGTTTTACTATCTCTTGGAGGATTTTGAAAGTGTACCATGGGGGCACCGCTGATCTGGTTACGAGACAAACCAGCCCCCGCTCTAAGGAATGCTGACATTCAGGAGCCCTCCCCGGGTGACGATATAGACAGAAATAAGTGTACAGAGGGCAAGAGCCCGCATTTGCCCTTACAGAGTCAGCAACCCTGCAACTGAACGTAAGGCATGAGCAAACCCTGCACTGCGACTCTCACTTCAGGGAGGCAGGGATTCATCCGACTGAGCCACTGATGTCACAAGTTCAGTTGTAGGTTGCTGCACTCCATACAGGTTCCTTTCTCTGTCCATTGTCATCAGCGGCATATTCATGAATCTCAGTGCACCTCTGGGTGGGGGCTGGCTCTGGGGTTGTCACGTGACCAGATCAGTGGTGCATTCGAGTCATGGAAAACTTGGCCTAGTGTTAGAAATATTCAAATAAATCATTTTTAGGAGCTAGCATAATCCTACTTTTTTTATTTTTATTTAGTTATAGATAAATATATGCATATACTTATAGATGTGTATACTTAATAGAAGTGACTAGCGCTATAATCTCCAGAGATTCCTTAGTTCTTAGTGCAGACTCTGACCCGGTCCTGTATGGAGCTTGCCTATTGCATACAGACACTTCACATATTACAATGGTTCAAGTTAATTTTTTGGTTTGTTTTACTATATTAGAGTTCGATAATACACATAAATACACATTCAGCAGAAACTATATTCTTAATCTTGTATTTAGATTTTTCCCTGAGCAATCACTTTATTTGATTGTTAATATGTGTTTTAAACATATTTAAAGTAGGTTATGCTATGATTATTTACAGTATATATTAAAGTTCTCAGTTTACAATACATTGAACTTTATTTTTTATGTATTTTTTTGTATTTTGGAATGATCCCCATCATAAATTGGGAACCAACTGTATTCTTACTGTGGTGGTATTCGGTGAACAGGTGTCTCTAAAGTGTCCCAGGTTGATTATGTGTGCATGTTCCCTTACTTTGATTAAACGGACACAAAAATAAATACAGATGAATATGTTTATGTTGAATGAATATGTAATGTCTGTTAGAAAGGAAAGTATTTGAATTACATAGGAAACATAGGGGCAATTCAATTAAGAGTAGATAAGTGGAACTAGTAAAGTTTTTGGCTTTCTCTCAAAATGGAGATTTAATAGTCTTTTATGGCAGTGAGTGGTTGCACTCAACTCTAACGACTTTAGCCATTCGCATCCTAAAAAGTCCACGTCACACTACATTTGTTAATCCAAATTGTCTCCCTCATCATTGGACGCAGAAAGCCAGCTTTGATATGTTCACTCACCGAGAGAACCGAGTGCTCATCAGTTCTAAAACGTTCGTTTTATTTTCGTAAATGTGCGGGATAATTAAAGAGTCTATTATAACTTTCCCAGAGGGTTGGGAACGCTTAACGTTGCGTGCCACTCTATGCCATGACTTCAACAGCGAAATGGTGTGTTGTCGACTTGGCTTGCGGCTGATTGGAATCGGATGATTAGAATATGGTGCCATGATGTGTTTTGTCTCTGTATATCTCCACAGGAAATGGCTTTGTGAACCCCAGGGGCTCTCCAGGGCTTCTGGGCACTCCCAGTGGGAACGGGCTGGGCAAAGTCATGCCCACAAAATCACCACCTCCACCAGGAGGAAACATGATCATGGGAAACCGAAAGCCAGACCTAAGAGTGGTCATACCACCATCCAGTAAGGGAATGATGCCTCCTCTGGTGAGTATGAGTGATGGAACATTTCTCACATAACACAGAAGATAAACGGAATGCTATGCGTTTTGTTTTTAGCTGTACATTTACTTTTTTCCTTGCTGTAAATGGACTTTGGTCAGAAAGAAGAAAAACAGACTTGCACACATGAAAGGCTCGGCAGAATGGAATATCTCCAAGGCCTAGGTGCCATCACACTCTCTCAATTATTCATATAAAAATTAAAAGGCTTCTCTAATGATTATAATTAAGGCTCCGAGACTTGAGACCACATTGGGCACCTGAGGCTATGTTAGCCTGTCACCTCCATAAATCACAGCAAAGGTGCAAAAGAAAGTTGGAAAAAAAAGTTTCCCAAAATTGGCCCACAATGGGCTTTTTACAGCCTTGCGTGCCATGCAGCACAAGTGTTGTTTGAGAAATCTTGCCAAGATTACCTAGGGTTCTCATCTCGGGTTGACTACTCTCTGCAAAATATGTGTCTGGATGTTTTTACCTGCCAGCATCTGGAATTGGTACAGTTTTTATATACAATTCAAAATAAATTTTGCATTCCAGACCTGATACGAGAACCCTAGTGGACTGAGTGGTTAAAGATAGTTTTGTGTGTGTTTGTGCTAGTGTGTGCTTAGGCTTGTGTGTAAGGACCGAGGACGCCTCCTCTCAGTTTTTCAGACAGACAGGCTAAGGAAGGGGCAGGCAGTTGTGCCCTGCAGACAGCCTGTCATTAGGATATAATGGTATTAAATTAATCACATCCCTAGTGTGACAGAGTGGGGATGAAGGCTTAATCAGATGCCCAGTGTGTGAGCCAGATAATATCTTGTCGCCCTTGTCGCGTCTCCCCAGTGTTATTGATTGAGCGCTAAGACAGTTGTGGCCCGGGCTACCAAAGATCCGGCAATCTGCCTTCAAACCATATACCATGCAACTTGACAGTGAATAAAGCATAGAACTCGAGGCAGAACTGTTATATGGCTATATAAAATATTTATATTAGGATAAATGTAAGTACATTTCTTACTCTCACTCTAACGTGTTTAAAAAAAAACCTCCTAGTTGCTTTCCTAAAATGGCACCACTGTTTTATTTTTAATTTGTTAGAAATCCTATAACTTCATATTTTAATACATTTTTAACAATGTGAATATGATGTTTGAGGATTTTCTTGTCAGGCATCACCAGGTTATGTGATGAACGCTCAAGGCCATTTAGGTTAATTATATATAGCAAATAACACAGATGAGCTTATGGTCAAATAATCACATCAGTCGCACAGACAGAAGGTCAAATGCAACAAACTGAAATTTCTGATGGACAAAAAATTGGCAGGCAGGCAAATAATCAGAGTTTAGATCCAAACACAGAAATACAAGACAATTAATGAATGCTCAGCAGCACAACAGGATAAACTTTGCGAACACACAGAGCAAACTGGGAACTTATAGTGGTAGGGTAATGAGCTTTAAATGAAGAACAGGTATTAGAGCATGGGAATAAATACACTGTATGGACAAAAGTATTGGGACACCTACACATTATACCTACAGGTGCTTTATGACATCACATTCTAAATATATAAGTATTCCATTCCTCTGGGAAGGCTTTTTACAAGATTTTGGACTAAGGTGATTGAGGTCAGAGTTCTGTCAGTCAAGTTATTCCACTCCAAACTGGCCCAACCATGCCTTTATGGACCTTGCTTTGTGCACTGGGGAACAATGATCCTGTAACAGAAAAATGCCTTCCTGAAACTGTTCCCACAAATTTAGAAGCATCCAGTTGTCCAAAGTACACTGCTTACAAAAAATAGGGGACATTTCATACATTTTTGTGAGCAGTATATCTTGGTTTGTACTTGGTTGGTACTGATGCAAGTTAAGCCTGTTGGATTTAAAATAGATTAAAATGAAAAAGGTTTCTCTTTTTGTAGTAATGTGCAATGAATTAATAGTAATTTCTGTGACATATTTAAAATGGTTAGCACTAATAAAAAAACCTAATACCTACAAAGTATATTTTTTACTAAATTACTGACCATATTATAAAATTTCAGAAATGTTGAGAAAAAAGTTCTAACGTTAAACACAATCTTACTACCTAAGCTGTTTAGTCCCTCGTTTTAGCTGTTCAGCCTGACGTGTTTTGTAACATTGACATTTATTCCATCCCCTTTAGGAATTTATAAGTAAGTCAAAGTAAATGGAGAACTGCTGAAATGAAAAGCATGGTATTAATGCTACAGTAAGGCATAATGGTTAGTGTATTGATAGGTCTCACATAAAATGTTAATCATATCTTATAAGTGAGATCAAGTTCCTGCGAGAGTGCTCCTTGATTTAAACCCTCCACTCCACCATGACCATCCTCCCTCTATTAAATCAACTACGAGCTGTGTGGGCTTAATTTCAGTTGGCTAGAACTCATATCACTTTGCAGCCAGGCCACACAACCAGACTAAAAGTGAAGTTGGTGAAAATAAAAAATAAAAAAAAATTTTAAGTGCAAATATATTTCACTGACTAACATATTTCAAGTTACCAAACCTTGGCTTTCCTGCCAGTACCTGGATTTAAATTAGTTTTGTCAAAAAATGTGCTTTGGCATCCAAGGACTGTATATTTTCTAAATACCTTGGCCCATGCATTCTACGTATGGAATATGTGTAGCACCCTGGTTCACACTATTACAATCCTCTTATTCTTTTTCTTTTGGAAACAGTCAGAGGAGGAAGAAATGGAATTGGTGAGTTGCTCTATTTGCCTGGTTCTGGGAATGACAAATTTTTTTCAGCCCTTTCCTTTTGAACTAGCAGAGCTACAGTGTTATCACATCATGAACTAATAATATGAGTGTACTTGCTTGAGTTTGGTGCTAGTTAAGCCTGGCTGGGCTAAGTTCTAGATAAGTTCACAAGCACATTGAGTGTTTTCTGTGAAGGAAGTCCGGTTTGAACTTTGTTCCTGTCACTCACACTGCATGTTTTTCTCAGTCTAGTATAAAGCCTGTGTGAGTTCCTCAATTTCTACTGTGTGTGTTTGTGTAATCTTTCTTTCTCTGTCTGTTTGTGTCGGGGTGGGGGTTGGGTTTGTGAAGTGTATATTTCATTATGAGGACTTAATATCCTCACAAGGATATTACAGTGAAGACATTTTGCTGGTCCTCATGAGGAAAATAGCTTGTGTTTGTGTGCGTGTGCGTGAGCGTGAGCGTGAGCGTGTGCGTGTGCGTGTGCGTGTGTGTGTGTGTGTGCGCGATCACTTAAGAAATAAATCCCATAAAACACATTTATTAGTAATTGCAGTATTTTTACATGAAGCTGTCCAATTTTTGTTCTGTGGAGTTTTCTTCCTTTTCCAGAGTCTGGTTACTTCATTTGGGATTATGTCATACAAAGATTAGAGGCACAAATGAAGTCATCCTGTAGAAAGGAGAGGCCAACTATACAGCAAGAAACGAAATGACTAGACTGTGTTATTCTATAAGAATAACTGAGGTATGCATAGTGATAGGAATATATTAACAGATTCAGCACCGAGCCAGTGCCGCTGGCTTTTATCGAGAAATGTAGGTCCTTTACCTGCATATTCATTGAGGCATGTTTAAATGTAAATATTGATTAATAAGAAGACTTTTGAAAACTTTTTCGGATAAAATGAGGCACATACCTTCCTGGTCTTTGTACCAGCTCAGTATACTTCTTTATTTCTGGAACGCCATAATCCTGAATTAAATGTTAAAATATTTATCATTTGAACTTTAAGGTTTTACTTATGCTTTAAAACTTTCCTACCCTCTTCCATATTACTGGTTTTGCCTTGCCGCTTGAACTAAAAACTAAAGTTGACAAGCTGTCACCAGCTGACAAGCCTCTGCTCTGGGGCCCTGCCATGCTGTTCGTTGTCACATAATGCTCAAGAAAATTTTTGTAATTTGGAAGATACCCAGCATGAGACAACCTGATGCCAGTAATTGCAGTTACTTACTATATGACTCATCCATAAAGTGTCACGACATGTACTTGACAAGAAGTAGTGGAAAACACTAGAAAGACTGAAATGTGTATAGAAAGATATGGAAAAAGTCAGCATATATACATTAGGGCTGGGCTGTATGTATCAAAGTGCCTGCAAAATAGAATTGACTTAAGTCTTAAGTCTTGATTTCAGGTTGCATCTCTGTTCAGTGTATCAGTGTCTAAATTCAGATTATTTTAGGCACTGGCAAGTCCCTCTGTCCTCATCCAGTGTAAAATTGAACAGTTTTTGAGGTAAATGGCAGCAATTGATTGGTCCATCAGTCTCAAATAAGCGCTCCTTTGCTGGTCACAGATAGCCCGTGTGACAGTGCCATAAACACAGCAACACAAAACAAAAACACACAGCTTTCACCAACATTCACAAAAGCACCACCATTCAAATCTGCTTTAGACAAATTTCCAGCTTTAAACTGTGTTTGTTTGTAAGACAGACCTGTTTTGACACATACTGATGTGTTAGGTTTTTGTTGTGCTCCAGTACTATTGTGAAGTGCACTAAAGAGTATCTTCCTATATAGCGTAGAACTGGTGAGAGAGCAGTAATATTGTGTTATTTTGGTTCCAGCCATGTCTGCAGCATTCTAGTTTCTCACAGTAAGTGCATGCATGAGAAGAACTCAGAAAACAGCAGGACAATTAAAGCGGTATCACGTCACTGATTATGTGGAATTTGTCAACGCTAAAGCTACTTCTGCTGCTATCTTTCTTTATCAGTTTCTTTAGATGTTTCCACTAAATTCCATTAAGCAAAATTATCTGGATGCTGCCATTGATTTTTGTACAGAAGTAAAAATCAGATTCAGATACTTGTATGTTTAAAAAATTTATCATTGGAATCAGCCAAAAAAATTGCAATTGGTGCTTCTAAAATCCAGAGAAATTATGAATCGATTAATTTTTTTATCAAGATTTGATTAATGAATCACTAAATATTTTGGGAAAAAGTCTCGACTGAGATTTGCTCCAAGGTATAGAGAAAGGTATCATAAGCCTACAAATGTGGGCAAAGCATAGTACAGAACAAATTGGTGAGCAAATAAATTAATCATGTAAATGAACAGACCTAAGTGACTCGAATCACTAAATGAGACATAAAAAGTACACAGCTCAGGATACGTCCATTTTGTAAAAAAACTGTTTCCTTCCTTTGCAGCTTCCCTAGCTCATAGTGCCATTCAGAATGAGAACGCTACCTCAGTTGGCAAGGATTGCATAAAATACTTTATTTGTTGGACTTGAGGTTTTTGATCATTCTTAATACGTGGTGTGGAAGGCATCAACCTTTTATTATTTTAGTTTGTGCTTGTGCTTGTGTGTGTGCTTGTGTGTGTGCTTGTGTGTGTGCTTGTGTGTGTGCTTGTGTGTGTGCTTGTGTGTGTGCTTGTGTGTGTGTGTGTGTGTGCTTGTCAGTGTGTGCTTGAGTGTGCCTGTGTGTGGTGTGTGCTTGTGTGTTCTGTGCGTGCGCATGTTCACGCGTGTAAAAAATATGTCATGAACACATGCACACTGCATGAACACATGTCAGGAGAGATGAAACCACAATGTGATGTATTCACAACAACTCACTGCACTACCTTAAACACACCAAACCAGTGTTTTGTTTTGACACTGCAAGTAGTACCTGGGGGAATTTCAGTGTAATAAGGGGGCTGGTTTAAGAGGAATCAGCCCATATTTACTTTTAATTTGATCTTTCTTGCTGAGAAACTGTTTTAGTAATAAGGTAATAAAGTTACTTCTAAGATACTACGTACTTTCATAACTACTGAGGTGTGTGTGTGTACTGCAAGTTATTTTGTGTGGGCATTAAACTTGAGCCAGATTGAAAACAGATATATTTAATTTCTTAATATTATTTTGTAAATTAGCTCAATCTTAAATTGAAAAATTAAGCTTTCCCTTAACTGAAGTAAACTTAGTCTGTGAGAGGGAAAAATTGAATATCACAAAGAAATACCTATTTTTAACATGTGCCACAGATATTGACACTCCTGTAGTTAATGCTTTGTGCAATTTTCCTTTGCCAAAGAAAAACAGCATCTTCTAAGCTTGGAGAACACAATGCTGGGAATTTGAGATAATTTCTCTTTACAGAATCTCTCCAAATAATCCAGGTTCCTAGATATTGTGTGTTGATCTGAACACATGTTCTGAATCATTGTCTTGCTGGATCCCTTGAAAGCCATTTTTTGGGAAACAGATCTCTTAGTTTTGTGGCAAACTGATTTGGTATATTCTAAAATGGTTTCCTGGCATTTGTAGGCTCTTCACCATACTTAATGTTTGGTCAACATGCTTGTCTCTTATAGAATTTGACATCTGAGTTACATCACATATATATGCTTAAGTAAAATAGGTAGTCATGTATTACTCCTTGAAGGTTGAATAACATGCATCAGTTCTGTTTTGTTTCTTAGAAATAGTATTTGTATCTGTCAATAATTAAGCAACATGTGTTTTGTCCCCAAATAATGGTTGGGTAATACATTTTTTTAGTTTCTTAGACTAAATTTACTTCACTTAATGGTTGGATATTATTCACCAAAAGGTAAATTACATATAAACCTTTTAATTCATCTTTACCAGGATTGCCAGTAACGGTGGATACTACTGTATATTAGTATCAAAATGGGTGGCATGGTGTCAAACTGTTTAGTAATGTTGCCTCAGAGCTCCAGAAGCCCAGGTTCGAGTCCTAGCCCAGTTACTGCCTGAGTAAAGTATGCATGTCCTCCGTATCTGTATGGATTTTTCCCGGGTAGTGCCGTTACCTCCCACATTCCAGAGAAATGCTTTAGGTCAACTGGTGTCTCTGCAAGTGTCCCAGTGTAAGCGTGCCAGTGGTCCTGTTCCCTATAACCCTGAATTAGAATGAGTATGAATTGTGAGGGCAGGATTAAGTGAGTATTAAAGTCTCAATTAGGTTTATTGGGTTAGTGTTACTTACCTGTAACACATTTGACAAGACAGTTGATTAAACAAGCCTAATAATGAAAGTAAATATGAATAACTAAATATTTATCAAGATTAGGCTTAATGATTGAACAGTAATTACAGTATGTAATGTGTGCTAGGTCATAGCACAGCTGTGATCTAACTTTACATTTTTACTGATTTCATGTCTTCTTGTCATTTTGCACACACTCCAGCTGGTAAACAATGTTGCGCAAAGCGATTGATTATTTTCTTATGGTGAAGCTCTAGCGCCTCACTGCGGTAAAAACAAAATACAGTTACTCAGACGGTAGTAATGTTTTCACCCATGTGCGACTCAAATCTGTTTGGAATAATATCCTGTTTAGCAGTAAACTATAATAACTACATGTTCTATTAAAAGTTTTATTTCAATATTGATGACTTTATACAAGTTGTGATTGGAATTGCAGAGGAGTTTGTGCTTATATAAAGTGCAGTGTGTGTGTGTGACAGGGAGAGTATCTAACACTTTCATTAAGTCTACCTGGCTTTCATGTGGTGTCTGCAGAACACACAGAGGATAAACAGCTCCCAGGTGACCCAGCCTCTTGCTACACCTGTGGTGTCTGTCACCACCCCAAGTCTACCACCACAAGGCCTTGTCTACTCCGGTATGCCAACTGCCTACAACACTGGTAAGTTTTGCAACACACTTTCACACACATGTGTATTATTATTCTTAGACATATTTTACACACTCACACTCATCTTTTTGGTACAAGACCACTCCACAAATGTTGCACCATGGGTAAAGATGACCTACAGGTGAAGTAACCTTACCTCGCATTAACAAAATGAATATAATTAAAGTAATTTTATTCAAGCAATAGGTTATTCATTGCAAAAGTTAGATTTTGTGCTATTTAAACCGGTTACCTTTTTTGTTTTGCTCTGGCCGTGTGTGTTGGATCTTGTCTTTCTGGAAGACCGTGACAACCCATTTGTGTTTGTTGAGAAAGGCAGACAGATTTAGATTTGAAATGTTTTGTAATTAATGTCCAGGCTGCCATGTACCCTAAGTACATTTTCAACGAACATATATTCATACAATACATACCTGAATGGAGGTATGTATTTTATGAATACTGCTCATCCTGAAAGATCATAGACACAAGTGAAATACATTACTCACAAAAAACTAGAGCATATTTTAAAATGAAATTTCTCTAATATTTGTGAGCCGTGTATGAGAACAATGGACAAAATGCCGTAGTTACATTTTGTTTCTCTAAAATTTTATGGTTACAAGTATTTGTGGCACATATGGTTTTGTTAAAAATAATTATTCTTGATATTATTCTTGATAAAAGATTATTTGTTGTCATACAAAATTAATTTTATGTGTATTTCCTTGCGAGGTTAAGTAACATCCTGTAACTTAACCATTTTTTCCCAACTTTACCAATAACTGTGGCAAGAACTTTATAATCCAACACAGTGGAAGACATGAACACAATGATGAACAGTGTGGACAAAATTATGTTTCAGTATGACTGTAGTGTGCTCTTACTCTGTGCTCTCCTGATGTGTGGGGGTGTGTGTTATTCTCACTCATGACCCATACTGTGTTGTTCTAGAATATTCCCTGAGCAGTGCTGAGCTCTCCTCACTGCAAGGCTTTGGTTCTCCAGGGCTCTCACTGGGCTCCATGTCGGCATGGCAACAGCACCAATTGGGCCAGGCGGCTCTCAGCTCTCTGGTGTGAGTAACTCCACACACACAAAAACTGCACAGACAAACCTACAATCTGCCAAAAGGTCACTTAAGAACAGTCATACAAGATTTGATCTACATTATGTGCTTATGTTTATAATATTTGAATTCAAAAGTGTCTTGTAGTTTTTGCCATTGAACTGCCTACTTCCACATTATTATGCAGTTTGAGATCTATGTGACAGTTCAGAAAAGTCAATCTCTGATTGTTGCCCTACACCACAGTGAACAATTTTACTTAAATGAGGTTAAAACCTTTATCCAATTTTTTAAAACATTATGCTTTATTACACAGGTATGCACCATTTAACAACTTGATTGTGTGCTGCCAGCGATGTATGTTTATGTATTTTTATATTCCATTATGCACTGTTATATTTAAAGCTTACAGTACATGGATTTTAAAAAAAACAGTTTAACTTGTTTACTACAGTTTTCTTAAATGCTGTTAAGATTATGTAATCCGAACAACATTGTCTTGTTTTGAATATGAAAGTTTAAACCACATCTTTACAGGCAGTTTGAAATTTGAAAATATAACTGAAAAATACTAAGTGAAACACTACAATCTGCACTATATCCAAAGCCTGAACTGTTATAAACAACACTCACATCCCTCCCTCCAGTAACTACAAAAGACTGTGGTTTTTAAGTTACTAATAGATTTATTCTTGTTTTGCACCTTTTGTACTTCACAGGCATCAAATCCATCGTCACATTGTTCTGTCACAGATGTTCCCTGATTTTTGATGGGAATAGTTCCGATACACCCATTGTAAACTGAAACACACACACACACAGAGACACAGACACGTTTGTGTATATATACATATACTTTATATATGTATATATACACAAACGTGTCTGTGTGTGTGTATGTGTATATATATGTGGCATCTAAACCATAAAATGCGTTATTATGAACCGATTTAATCAGAATACTTAATTGGTACCAGTTACATGGCATTTTAGTTAAGTCAACAGCTAATACTGTTAGTTCACTCAGTTTCAGACTAAAGTTGCCTTGTGCTCATGGTGACACCATCACATATTAATATTGAA
>JAUZSU010000601.1:30118-41299 GCA_034780255.1 Parotocinclus maculicauda
AATGAGAATCGATACTGAATCGTTCAATGTTAGAAACGCGATTCGAGCTCGAATCGATTTTTTCCTGCACCCCTAGGTACCACTGTATTCCAATAGTTTGCTTGTACTTATATTTTTTATTTTGTTTAATGTCATTCTTTTTAAAATTGTTCATAACGTGAAGAAGTCACTTATCAAAAACTGTCATACTGTTAAACCCCTAAAAGAAAAAATATTTAAAAAGCTAAAGTGGTCATTAACAAACAAACTTACTTGAGATGGCAGTTTAAAAATCCCTGATCCAGAGTGTCATGGATCTATTATTTGGGCTGTATTTTCAGTGCATGGGCAGCCCTTCCCTTTTCATCTTACGCCCTCTGGAGATTTCCCCATAGCATGGAGATGTCTCCTTTTTTGTTGAGCATATTTTCAGTTCAGCAAAAGTGGCTGCAGTTGTATACAGCATCGTTAAGATGGTGAGCCGCTGAGACACACAACAAACATACACCATGCAGACATACAGGTGTGTTTGAAGTTGTCCCTGTTTGAAGCCAGATTCTTGTTATCAGAGAGTTGTTCTGGGCTCCATTTCCTGGCTTTTTTGAGAGGAGGCCAAAGGCTTTCATGTGAGAGCCACACTCATACTGTCTGTGTTGAAGCCAGCCAAGCAGAAGCACTGCCTCTCAGCTGCTTATCTGCTGAGATAATACCTGCATGCTGACTGTGATGTGTACACACTGACCAGTTGTAAAAGTGTAAAAGTATATCTACAGTTGATACAGAAATATTCCACCCCTTACCTCCTAAGGCATTATAGAGATGGGGATAAAAGATAATGACAATAAATAACAAAATACCTCACCTAACAACAAACAGTATTTATTAATACATATTTACGTTATTTTGACAACAGAAGTTGACTTAACTTTGAAGTTCAAATAAAAAATTTGTAAAAAATGTGTCCAAACAGCTCTCGTTTTGTTTCAGCAGAACTCTCTCCCAAAACTTAGCCTTATCTAAATTCCTCCTGGCATATTATAGTCAACTTTTGATGTTCCTAGTGGTTAAGAGTGGAGTACGTCTAGTTGTCGTTTATTCCGTGTATGTCTTATAGTTGCTACTGAAGTCATCATACTCAAGTCATTCTGTAGGTGTCAAGTTCCCTTGATAAAATGTTTGGCTTTTTTCCACGGCCAGGCAGATTTGTTTCAGAAGTTTTAAACATCCTTATAATGCTCCCAATGGTGTCTCTTGGAATGTTATTTTTTGGAAATCATCTTATAACCAAGGTCCTTTAGATGTGATGAAATAATCTTCTCTCGCAGCTTTTGTGGAAGCTCGTTTGTCTTTCCCATGATTGCAAATCACATTGAATTCCTTCATGGGTGGGGCTTATATATACTTCACAGCTGAAGCAAATGTAGGGTTATAGAGTTCGCAAAGGCTTAATTATGGTCCATACAGTACTAAAGTGAAAGCCAGTACAAAAGTCAGAAAGCTTTAGAAAAAAAACAAATACTTGTATCTTGCATGTTCTGTTCCAATTTTATGTATCACTTAACTCATAAAGAAGTCATCAAAAGCAGAACCTTGCTATTTCAAAAAAAAAACAACAAAAAAACAAATATATATATATATATATATAGAAAACATGTGGAGTAAGCAAAAGAGGAGAGAGGGCATAGAATCATAGACAGCCTGAAAAAATCAGAAGAAGAAGTGCAATTCTATTGGCAAAATTAGATGTATAAAGCATTTTAATGGGTGCAAATAATCATGACAGAGGCTTCTTGATGAGGGAATTTTTTTTTCAATTAACTTAAATTACAGGGTGCATTTTTATTATTTTAATCTTAGATTAAAGTATATTTGGAATTTTCAGATAAGTGCCAGTTATTGTGGAAGTGTCTGTACACAGTAGAAAAAAGTTACTGTACCTTCAGTAAGTCATAACATAGCTGCCAGTAAGAATTAAGCATTAATAAACTTGTGCTATACCATGAGATATTGGCATATTGTGAAAGTTTATTTACATTCAGCAAACTAAATAGGTCACATTTGTAAGGCAGGCTGTTACTGACATCCAGGTGTTGATTCTGTTATAGTTTCTAGTGAAAATAGTGATTATTTATTTGGAAGATGAAGCTATTAATGTTAATATTGTCAGCCAAACAATCAAAGGGAGAGTCATACAACATCAGCAGTTTCACTGGGATAAAGATAAAAGCTATAAAGCTACGAATGCTGTATGACACTCCCATTACATTTCTGTCTGATCCATAAAAAACTCCATTTTATTTTAGTTGATGATACTTGACTTCAGTGTTGTTGCACTTTAGCCAGGCTGTGGTTACCTTAGGAGCACAGAACATTTAATTTACTGTACTGTACTGACTTAGCTACTCTGCCTTTTCAGCATATTTAAATCCTTGTTTGTATGGGTGACAAACTTTGGCTTGTTTTTGAAGCCAGTATATGTTATAAACTCATTAAAATTAATTTCAGAAGTATTTTACTTGTATGATTATAATGCCACTGCTTTCTTGTAACTGGCTAGGTTATGTGTGCATGTGAAAGTGTATACCTGAATACCTGAACTTTCCTGGAATTTCTGTATTTTTTATTAAATCTAAGATGACTAACCATAAAGTGCATGACACAAGGACAGGATTGTAAAGTTAACCTCTTAGGGTGGGCAAGAGAAAGAAAGCTAAAGCAAACCTGTGGCTGCGGCTGTTTTTTGAGTGGTGCAACAGACGGGGACTAACTCTTATTTTGGCAGCCCGGTTAGCAGTTTGCTAAAACACAGCTCATACTGAAAAAACAGATGGGTTTGTAGTTTCTCTCAATAAATATAATTGCTTTTCTTAGTGATTTACTAATAGTTGTCAAACACGTCAAGATATACCATAAATCATGGCTGTAGGTAGGTAACTTTAGCATCAACCTAACAAACTAAAAACCTGGCTGCCCCAACAAATCTCTTTTAGTGTTTAATTGGAAATTGTCAACTTCTAATAATGATTTGTTTATAACTGTGATTTGTTATGGTCGAGTCTAGCACTGGAATGACAGAATAGGAAGCAGGAAAAGGGAAAGGGAGAAAACAGCCAACAATGTCCATCACCACACACAACTTTGAAAAATATATACAAACTACTTCAAGTAATAACAGGAATCCAAGGGTTGAAGGTGATAACCAGGGTCAGTATAGGCAGAAGTCAGCACATAAAGCCACACAGTAGTATAAAAGCAAACACAAGCCAAAAAAGCATTGCATTATATTTAATATATTATCTAGAGCAACTTACAGCGGATACAGCCTTGCAATCCAAACAAACTGCCTTACCCAAAATCCCAAAAATTGGTAGAATTTAAATTGGTAGAATTTAAACCTTAAACATTTTGGTCCACAGTGCAGCGGCTTAACCACTGGTTTGAAAAGGTACCCAAAGTGAAGACCAAAACGAGCTTCAAAGCAAGAAACTGTTTTCAAGACAAGTTTCAAATGAGTTTCAAGCAAATTTTAATCTTTCAATTGCTTGGGCCTGTGTGATGTGACCACAAACAGAAAGAGACAAAAACACGCTAATTCAAACAATCTGCAGTACAGATCATAAGATGTTGCTGTGCAGGATTGGGACAAAGTATATCAAAAAGATGCAATACTGCAATGGTTTGGACATGTGCATAGGAGTGATGTGGAGTATTGGGAAAATAATGCTGTCGGGGAAATGTAAAGGATATGGATAAAGTTAAGCTTTATGGATATGGACATGCAGGTGGTTGGTATGACAGAGGAAGATGCAGAGGACAGCATGAGGTGGAGACAGATTATCCACTCTGGGAATCTCTAATGGGAAACTCCAGAAGGGCACTGTGAAAGTAGATATACCTGTTATCATCAAGATGATTCAAATAGAAATAGCAATGCAGTACATCTTACCAATAAATGTCTAATTATGAATTAGGCTTTTAAACATAACAGTTACAAATGAGCAATGGTATATAATTTAAATGTTCTCTTGACCTCATGTACATGGCTCCATGCCTGTCTTTTAGTTGGCTGGTTTTGCCTTTAGGTGACTTTGTTCATTACACATACTCCAGAAACCAAACAATTACAGGCTGTGTAAACAAGTGCGTAACCTCCAACTCCACTCTGAAGCTGATATTTCCTGTTTCAGATTAGATGGCAAATTCAGAACAACTGAGCCTGGGAAGAGCTTTTATTTAAACAGTCTTATAAAAAATAGGACCAGAGAGGAGACTGGACCCTGAACAGAAATAGACTCTGCTGTAAAAAATAAGTGTTTAATATTCCCTTTTAAACACAAGAAAACCTAAGCCAGGCTAATCTACAGTAAGTAGTTACATGCTTAAAAATCTTTCTCCTATGCTGATGCCATAAAATAATTGGTGTTTAGGCCTATTTCACACATGGAATTTGAACCATGCCTGAAACAAGTCCCTTGACACTGGTGAATGAGACAAACTAGGAAAGGGTAAGGGGGAAAGAAGGAAAAAGAAGGTTTATAGGCTGCATATTCCCATTGACTGTAATCACCTCTCTGGAGGCCCATTGAAGTCCACAGGCCAAAGAAAACAGTTATGATTGGAAAACGATCCGGCATGCCCATATGCTGATAGGGGGCTAGTATTTTCTTTTTTCCAAACTTATCCTCTCCTGATTTTCCATCTCCCTTAAATATTAGGCACTGACATCCCCACAGAGACAGCAAGGGAGAGAAGGAGAGAGAAAAGGAAAAGGCGGAAGGGGAAAGTCTGGACTCTGCCGCCGGCTGTTTTCTGTTGTTAATGACAACCTCTCACCCCCTCATTCCTTCCACTAAGATTTACAAGATAAGTTAAGACCAAATTACCGTGGTATGATTTGGGATCCTATGGAATGTCATGTGGAGTTAGTGTGAGGAGCCTGTGTCTCTAATCTATCAAATATTCACTGACTGAGCAAAATGAAAATGTCACTTTGTCTCACTGTAGGGTCATTAAGTCATTTACCTGACAGTGTAACACTCTAGCCTTCTGGGATTGACTGTTCATATTTTATTGTGGCCTAAAAGGCAAGACCTCCCATCTCTTAGACTGTTCAACCTCCTGAGGTCTGAAACTGACTCTGACCCCACTGATCAGGTCCCATAGGTAAACACAGAGTATGCGTACGTAGCATGTGTTTATAGAAACTGCAGAGACACAAGACATGTAGACAAAAGCTGAATGAGGAAATATATATATGACAGCAAACCCATCTCCTACATGCCATGTTAAAGCTCGATTCGTCTCAAACTGCTTTCTTTTACTTAAATATGCTCCACAGTCACCAGAATACAATCTTACACAGCAGATGTAGTGAACAGATATTGAGATATAGTGGAACAAGAAAAACATGTTAGGAATGTGCAGCTGACAAATCTGCATGGTGCTATCTTGCTATCATTGTGAATATGGACCAGGATCTCTGAGAAAAGTCTCCAGCACCTTGAGTCTGTACTACAAAGAAAACAAAAAAAATGCAAATTAATAGTAAGTGAATTAGATTTGGATATATCCTCAGTAAAATGCCTGAAGATTCACTGATGCTGAGCAGCCCCGCCCAGCATGTAAAATTAGGAGTATGCATTACTGTACTGAATTCTGATTACCATATTGAATATCATCATTTAATAGTTTCTTATGCTTTAATTAATTATTAAAAAATCTTCTGTCCAACTAGTCAAGACATTTAACGTGGCAGATGCACAAGTAGAGGTGGAAGTTAGTAATCAAGTGCACCATTCAATCAAAAGTGGGTATAGATTGAGCTCGTTGGCCCACATTTAGACTAGAGGTTGTCCTAACACAGATAATGTGTTAAAAGATTTTGTTGTGCAAGTTACTGGAGTTTGTGTGTATGACTTTGCGATAACTATTTGTAACAAGCTATAAATGGTGTTCGTAAGTGTGTATGTCATATTGTAGGTAGGACTCTTTTGTTTGTTTCCCATTTACCTGTACATTCTGTCTCACCTAAAACTATTGTATATGAACCGGTTCATGTTTACTTGTTTAGTCCTCCGTTGATTGTAATATTGTCTATCAATGCATTTTTTGGCTTCTTGTTTCATAGAACATATTTGGATGCACCTCTTGTTCAATTCAGGTTATTATTCAGTCCCACTGCCACAGGTGTATCGAATCAAGCACCTAGCCATATTGTGTGTGTTTACAATCATTTGTCAAAGAATATGTAATTCTACAGGTTACTGTGATAAGCCATATTGCAAAATGTAGGTTAATGAAATGTCTTCCCTCCTATATACTCTAGAATCAACTGTGAGTGATATTTAAAAGTGGAAGGAACCATAGAAACCCAGCCACAAGGTGGCAGACCACGTAAAAGTTACAGGGTTTTGTGTCAAGTGTCGAGGCACATTGTGCATAAAAGTCACCAAAGATCTGCTGAGTCAATAACATGTCTAGTTCCAAACCTAATCTGGCATTAACATCAGTAGAAAAACTGATGGCTTCATGGCAAGGGTTTCATGGCCGAGCAGCTGCATGCTACAAGTGGACTTGTGTAGATGTTCTCTATAACTTTGTTAGTCCCCTTTACTCTGCTCTCGGATGGCCTAATGGGGCATTCTCAGCACTGCAGTGACACTGACATGGTGGTGTTATGTTAGTGTGTGTTGCACTGATACAAGTGGATAAGCTTTAGTTTCAAACCACCTCAGTGTCACTGCTGGACTAACAACATCTTATTAAAATTTCCAGCCACCAGCATCCTGTAGGCAGCATCCTCTGATCCAATCATACCAGCACAACACACACTAACACACCACCATCACATCAGTGTCACTGCAGTACAGAGACTGATCCATTTCCCAAATAATACCTGATCTGTACTGGTCCTGTTGATTGACTGCAGTATATAATTGTAGAACTACAGTTTAAAAAGTGCAGTGTTCTTTTTGGACAGCACTGTATATGCAAGTCCATCAAGTTCAACACGGATCTATGGCTGCCTATAGTTTTATCATGCTTGATTTTTCACACTTAATTGTAAAATCTCTGTGAATAAACACACAGCAAGACCGTTAGTCTTTATTTCTGCAGTGCAAATGACACAGACAGATCATTGCAATTAAATCTGCACATGACTTACTTGTGCCCAAATTAAAGAAAAGAGTGGTAGAAGGACATTGAGGAAAGGGAAGAGTATAGTCTTTCTTATCCTCTTATAGCATAAATTACGTCCGACGGTGTGAGTGCAATACCACCGTTGAGCGGCCAGTCAATGGCGAGGGCAGGGAGAGGCAATGGAGCGCGGTAATGTGTAATCTTACTACTCAATGGGCTGTGCCCAGCAACGGGCTTCTGAATGCAGGAAGTGTCAGGGAGATAAATAGCAAAGTGTCCCTCTCAAAAAACATGATTAATACCCCCGGCTAGTGACGCTGCAGAAGATGAAGTGGGAGCAGCTGGCTCAGGCAACGTGGGTACGTAGGGAGAGGCTTTGGGGTGGATGTGAGAGAGAGAGGAAGAGAGAGCAATAAAAGGGAAAAGCCGGTGAGAGGCAAATGAGTGCAGCAGAGCAGAGAGGGCAAAGAGGAGGACACAGCAGCAGCCAGAGGGAGGGAGGAGAGGCAAGGGCAAGCCGGGCTGGTGAGAGTGGAGAGACCCCCAGTCGAACCTCCACTAGCAGTCTCTTATAACACACACACACACACACACACACACACACACACACACACACACACACAGAATACAGGCTTAGTTTAGAAATAATCTCCATCCATCATACCCCTAAACTTGTAACAATGTGCAATTACACACAATAGTGCATGACTGGCCCATATGAAAGCAAAGTGCCTATTTAGTTGCGTGGAAATGTACACCCATCCATTAGATATCATTTAAAGTGTTCTTGGGCTTATGATCTATAATGCAAGCTCTATGATGTAGTGGGAGAAAATTCAAAAACTAATATTGTGGTTGCACATGAGTCTGTTTGTGCCATAGTTATGTGAGCTAGAGACATGTATTTCCTAACTTCCTGTTCCAGGGGTAGGGCAATAATAACCGACAAGCCGAATTTGGGGGTCTGTACCATTGTAAGTAAACATGTCGAGGGGTGGGCTACTTTTTCATGGTTCATAGAGTCCAGCCCTTCCCTCACACAATTAACTTTTGTGGTGTAATGGGATGATTGATAAGCTGGAAGTGTGTGCTTTAAGGAGATATTAATCATTCCCTCTGGTAATTTTAATCATGTGTTCCATCATCCCCAGATGCTGAGGATCACCTTCCTGGCAAACAAAGGGCAGCAGCGTTGCTCACATAGTCATTTTGTTCTAGTTTAACTTTATTTTGCACCGGTTTGTTCCTCCCATCTGTTCGCACTAGGCACTGCGGCCCACATTGCACGTCCGCAAGCTGGGAAACCAGTGTGTGGGAGTGAACTTGTGTGTGAGTGTGTGTAAACTTTTGGAAAAAAAATAAGCTGTGTTTGAAATGGCTAGAGACTTCTAGGTTTGTGACTATCTGCTGTGCTGACACCAACCCCCACCAGACATGCTCACGTACACACAAAACACAAACAAAATGATGTTACCACATGGTGTGGGCAATATGTCTGAGAAAAAAAACAGTTTGGCACTTGAACTGCTCTATTATTAGAAGAGTAGAGTTGTACTGCGGGTTAGAGTTGGATGGAAAACAGTATCACTACAAAGATTGCATCCCCTAACTTCACTTTAAAAGATTGGAAGAGACACAATCTAATGTTTACTACTTCATGCTCAACTGGCTTTATTGTGCATTGTGTTAAATTATTACCTGGGGCCATGTTAATTCTGGCTTTCTATTTTACATCAGAGTATTCCATCTTTTGGTGCTTGCTTTTAGACGGTCAGTTATGATATTAATAGTAGACCTGGTAGGCCACAATTTGCACGTTCAGCGCTTAAATTGGAAACCACAGATGCCGAATGCAAACAATTTCCCTGAATCTGATGTTCTAGTAAATGAACATGAAGACTGCACAGCAAAACCATTTGGCAGCTAGAGAAAAACATGGAGTTAATTATGCTAATACTGAAGATGAGTTGGAGAACCATGCTGTTGCTGTAAACTGAGATGAGTTTAATTTAATTGACATTCCATATACAGACAACAGTAATTACAACCAAATCAAATTAATGAGAAACATGTCTAGTTTTGACGTTATAAAAAAAAAATTCATAACTACAACTAATTACACAGTTACTTCAGAGACTTGCCACACAGGCTTATTAGCCTTCAGATAAAAGTAATCCATATACTTCCCAAACTTTGGGCTGACAGGTATCAAGCAGGTCTCAAAAAAACCATATGACAAATGTTTCATCACTTCAGCTGAATCTATATTTTGAAGGTTGCTGGGGGAGAAGACCTCTGTAAATGTGAACAGATTAGAATGAGTAGCATGTAGCAGTGATAGGGCTGTCCCTGGAGGGAGTGATAGGAGATGTCCCGTAAGAGCACAGGGGTTATGCTGCCTCTTAAAGCTATTAACTGGCCAAAAAAGGCTTTTTAATTTTACACTGATCCATCCTCATCTGTTATCAGTATGCTTTACATAGTACAAAAAGGTTGTAGAGGTTTTCTGGGGCCATTCCTCCTCACTTATTATCTAATAATGATGAATGAACATGCTTACGAGTGACAGCTGTTTGGATGCTTTGTTTTGCTGCAAGGCATCAATTTGTAACTTTTCTCGAGTCCAGTTAACTTTGACTTTGGTGTAAGCAGAAAACTATTTAAGGTTGTTTCATTTAAATATATACAGATAGACATGCTATAACAATATTAAATGGACAAAAATATTTTTTGAATAGTGTATAATAAATAACATCCACATGTAAGTAAATAATGTGTATACCTTAGTAAAATATTTAAATATTTACAAGCAATAGGAAATCATAGTATGCTCACCTTACAGGAATATTTTAATAGCACACTATCTTTTTGCATAATTGGTAAAAAAAAAAAGAAACAACAACAACACACACACACAAACACCAACTGGAAATAATGAGGCTCTAATTAGATCGGCTTGAACCCTCCATGCTCATGTTTGCTTTGACAGCCCAGGTACCTTCTTTCAGCAAGAAGAGCAGAAGAATTGCTATAATAACAACGCCCCTATAATATACCCTTGAGGAACCTCAGACAAAATACAGCTAAAAGAAATCACTTTATCTTTCAAACACACATGAATCTTTGTCATGTTTCATGTCCATGGGCAATAACGGTCCAATGAGTTTGAGGCTGCCATCATAATCAATAGCAATGATTTATAGGAGGTCAAGAGGAACGTAATGAAGGGGTCACATTAGCTCATGCTGAGTCTTGCCTTTGACTCTTTCAGGTGTGTGCATTTGAGGAAGAGGACCACACAGAACAAAGCTACTTTATCACCAACATCAAAATAATGGCAATCGTTTCTATTTGATCATTCACTAAGAAAAAAAGAGTATTATTATTCTCAGACTTTCATCCCTCTTTCAAAATATGAATGCTGCCAATGTCTCTGGGGATTATATATTTATGCAGAAACACACCTTTGGTAAAGGTTGGCTAAACAGAACCCAATAAGGCAACATACCTGTCCTCATGAAATGTGGCCAGTTCTCCCTTGGCCTATGTGCTTCAGTACATGGCTAAAAGACAATTAATCCTAATTGTCAAAGCCCATATGATAATTTCTCATTCTGACAGGCCACTTTTCCCTGTAGAGTTTCCTGGAGAAGGTTTAAAGTTATGATACACAGGCCACAGATGAACCCCTCACAATAGTTGGCCTACCAGATCAGTAATAGATAAAAAGAATGTTTTATTAAATGTAAATCTTCAAAGTAATGCCACAGTGTTTAGTTTCAGACATGATGGAACCATTTATATATCGGAAGGGTATTAGAGCATACTTGAAATAACTAAGTTTATTTATAATTTTTCAATTAAGACTTTTAAACCATTTTATTGTATAAATCAACACAATAGTTACATTTGTAAGGATTTACATTACTCAATTTATAAAAGGTATAAACAACATTAGAATCATACATAACCCATGACAAAATCTGGTTCTATTTACTGTCACAATATATATATATATATATATATATATATATATATATATATATATATATATATATACCC